>JAPKLW010002686.1:0-62297 GCA_026898455.1 Plectranthus barbatus | reverse complement strand
GATTGATATTGCATGTTGATGATTAGATTATCTGCCCTAGGATCTGTGTTTTCTTTAATTGTTTTCAAAACCTTCATTTTATCTTCATTGTCATCTTTAATTTACAAAACCAAATCCTTTTTCTATTTCCTAAAACATCTATGTTCTAAAAACTATGACTAGAAACCCGTACCGAAAGCAGATGATGTTCAAAGGAACAGTCACTAATTCTTCCACACGGTGAATCCGAGCTGATGGTGTATCGAAATAGAAAGATCTTTGAATTATCTTTCCAACGCAACTAGAATCGGGTCAATCGGAGTTCGGGAGCAACAGTTATGGCCAAAACCGTGAGACTGCGCAAAAGGGGATCGACGCATGCATTCCTATCAATCGACAAGATTTGTGTCGCTCGACACAGAAGCTCAACTTGAAAAATCGACACAAATTTCAACCCGAATTTCGACTGGATGGTTGTGGACACGGGGGCCCGAAAAGGCTGTTTTTGGCCTATTTTGGCAGTTTTTGCTATTTTTACCCAATACTCAAATTAGGTCTTCTTTCCCTTTAATAAATATGAAATCTTAGGCACGAAAATTATACAATTTATTCCTTGGGTTTTACATTGAGCTTTGGAGTTTTTCAAGACATTGAAGGTTCCTCTTTATTTGTAAGTTCATTAATTAAATGTTTCTTTATTTTCTAGTCATGATTTGTGGCTAGAACCCTAAACAGGTTCTAGGGTTATGATTTCTTTTCTGATGCATGTCTAATTGATATCAACTCATATAGCATGGTTTAATTCTCTGATTTAATTTTATAATCTAGATTAGAAGAAGGACCGAGAGGTGAATTTAGATCTAGGTTTATAGTTAATAATTGATGGATCGAGAGATGAAAATTATTAACAGCAAGAGAGAATAAATTGTGTTTGTTTTCTGTCTCAAAAGGAAGAAACCTATTTAGGAATAATTAGATAATTATGAGATTGATTAATTTGGTGTTCTTGAGATCGAGAGGGGATAGTCACTAATTAATAATCTAGGATTTAATTGCCCGACCAGGGAATTTAATCCACAAAAATCTATGTTTTCCCCATTGCTGAGTTGAATAAGATTGCATGTTGATGATTAGATTATCTGCCCAAGGATTAGTGTTTTCTTTAATTGTTTTCAAAACCTTCATTTTATGTGCATTGTCATCTTTAATTTACAAAACCAAATCCTTTTTCTATTTCCTCAAGCATCTATGTTCTAAAAACTATGACTAGAAACCCGTACCGAAAGCAGATGATGTTCAAAGGAACAGTCTCGAATTTTTCCACAAAGTGAATCCGAGCAGATGGAGTAAGAAATAGAAATATCTTTGAATTAGCTTTCCAACGCAACTGGAATCAGGTCAATCGGAGTTCGGGAGCAAAAGTTATGGCCAAAACCGTGAGACTGCGCAGAAGGGGATCGACGCATGCATTCTTGTCGATCGACAGGATTTTTGTCGCTCGACACAGAAGCTCAACTTGAATAATCGACACAAATTTCAACCTGGATTTCGATTGTTTGATGTGTCGATCGACAGGCAGGCTGTCGATCGACACGGGGGCCCGAAAAGGATATTTTTGGCATATTTTGGCAGTTTTTGCTATTTTTACACAATACTCAAATTAGGTCTTCTTCCCCACCTATAAATATGAACTCTTAGGCACGAAAATTATACAGTTTTCCTTAGATTTTGCATTGAGCTTTGGAGTTTTTCAAGACATTGAATGTTCCTCTTCATTTGTAAGTTCATTAATTAAATGTTTCTTTATTTTCTAGTCATGATTTGTGGCTAGAACCCTAAACAGGTTCTAGGGTTATGATTTCCTTTCTGATGCATGTCTAATTGATATCAACTCATATAGCATGGTTTAATTCTTTGATTTAATTTTATAATCTAGATTAGAAGAAGGACTGAGAGGTGAATTGAGATCTAGGTTTATAGTTAATAATTGATGGATCCAGAGATGAAAATTATTAACAGGAAGTGAGAATTAATTGTGTTTGTTTTCTGTCTCAAAAGGAAGAAACCTACATAGGAATAATTAGATAATTATGAGATTGATTAATTTGGTATTCTTGAGACCGAGAGGGGATAGTCACTAATTATTAATCTAGGATTTAATTGCCTGACCAAGGAATTTAATCCACAAAAATCTATGTTTTCCCCATTGCTGTGTTGATTGAGATTGCATGTTGATGATTAGATTACCTGCCCTAGGATATGTGTTTTCTTTAATTGTTTTCAAAACCTTTATTTTATCTTCATTGTCATCTTTAATTTACTAAACCAAATCCTTTTTCTATTTCCTCAAACATCTATATTCTAAAAACTGTGACTAGAAACACGTATCGAAAGCAGATGATGTTCAAAGGAACAGTCACGAATTCATCCACACGTGGAATCCGAGCTGATGAAGTATCGAAATAGAAAGACATTTGAATTAGCTTTCCAACGCAACTGGAATCGGGTTAATCGGAGTTTGGGAGCAAAAGTTATGGCCAAAATTGTGAGACTGCGCAGAAGGGGATCGACGCATGCATTCCTGTCGATCGACAGGATTTGTGTCGCTCGACACAGAAGCTCAACTTGAAAAATCGACACAAATTTCGACCTGGATTTCGATTGGATGGTTGTGCCGATCGACAGACACGGGTGCCCGAAAAGACTATTTTTGGCCTATTTTTGGCAGTTTTTGCTATTTTTACCCAATACTCAAATTAGGTCTTCTTCCCCCTCTATAAATATGAACTCTTGGGCACGAAAATTATACAGTTTTTCCTTGGGTTTTACATTGAGCTTTGGATTTTTTCAAGACATTGAAGGTTCCTCTTTATTTGTAAGTTCATTAATTAAATGTTTCTTTATTTTCTAGTCATGATTTGTGGCTAAAACCCTAAACATGTTCTAGGGTTATGATTTCTTTTCTTATGCATGTCTAATAGATATCAACTCATATAGCATGGTTTAATTCTCTGATTTGATTTTGTAATCTAGATTAGAAGAAGGACCGAGAGGTGAATTGAGATCTAGGTTTATAGTTAATAATTGATGGATCGAGAGATGAAAATTATTAACAGGAAGAGAGAATTAATTGTGTTTGTTTTCTGTCTCAAAAGGAAGAAACCTACATAGGAATAATTACATAATTATGAGATTGATTAATTTGGTGTTCATGAGATCGAGAGGGGATAGTCACTAATTAATAATCTAGGATTTAATTGCCTGACCAAGGAATTTAATCCACAAAATCTTTGTTTTCCCCATTGCTGAGTTTATTGAGATTGCATGTTGATGATTAGATTATCTGCCCTAGGATCTGTATTTTCTTTAATTGTTTTCAAAACCTTCATTTTATCTGCATTGTCATCTTTAATTTACAAAATCAAATCCTTTTTCTATTTCCTCAAACATCTATATTCTAAAAACTATGACTAGAAACCACCGAAAGCAAATGATTTTCATAGGAACAGTCACGAATTCTCCCACACGGTTAATCCGAGCTGATAGAGTATTTAAATAGAAAGATCTTTGAATTATCTTTCTAACACAACTGGAATCGGGTCAATCGGAGTTCGGGAGCAAAAGTTATGGTCAAAACCGTGAGACTGCGCAGAAGGGGATCGTCGCATGCATTCCTATCGATCGACAGGATTTGTGTCGCTCGACACAGAAGCTCAACTTGAAGAATCTTCAGAAATTTCAACCTGGATTTAGAATGGATGGTTGTGTCGATCGACAGACACGGGATCCGAAAAGACTGTTTTTGGCCTATTTTTGGCAGTTTTTTCTATTTTTACCCAATACTCAAATTAGGTCTTCTTCCCCCTCTATAAATATGAACTCTTAGGCACGAAAATTATACAATTTCTCCTTGGGTTTTACATTGAGCTTTGGAGTTTTTCAAGACATTGAAGGTTCATCTTTATTTGTAAGTTCATTAATTAAATGTTTCTTTATTTTCTAGTCATGATTTGTGGCTAAAACCCTAAACAGGTTCTAGGGTTAAAATTTCTTTTCTGATGCATGTCTAATAGATATCAACTCATATAGCATGGTTTAATTCTCTGATTTGATTTAATAATCTAGATTAGAAGAAGGACCGAGAGGTGAATTGAGATCTAGGTTTATAGTTAATAATTGATGGATCGAGAGATGAAAATTATTAACAGGAAGAGAGAATTAATTGTGTTTCTTTTTTGTCTCAAAAGGAAGAAACCTACATAGGAATAATTACATAATTATGAGAATGATTAATTTGTGTTCTTGAGACCGAGAGGGGATAGTTACTAATTAATAATCTAGGATTTAATATCCTGACCAAGGAATTTAATCCACAAAAATCTATATTTTTCCCATTGCTGAGTTGATTGAGATTGCATGTTGATGATTAGATTATCTGCCCTAGGATCTGTGTTTTCTTTAATTGTTTTCAAAATCTTCATTTTATCTGCATTGTCATCTTTAATTTACCAAACCAAATCCTTTTTCTATTTCCTCAAACATCTATGTTCTAAAAACTATGACTAGAAACCCGTACCGAAAGCAGATGATGTTCAAAGGAACAGTCACGAATTCTTCCACACTGTGAATACGAGCTGATGAAGTATTGAAATAGAAAGATCTTTGAATTAGCTTTCCAACGCAACTGGAAACGGGCAAATCGGAGTTCGGGAGCAAAAGTTATGGCCAAAAACGTGAGACTGCGCAGAAGGGGATCGACGCATGCATTTCTGTCGATCGACAGGATTAGTGTCGCTCGACAGAGAAGCTCAACTTGAAGAGACCAATTTCAAACTTGATTTTGACTGGATGGTTGTGTCGATCGACAGGCAGACTGTCGATTGACACGGGGGCCCGAAAAGGCTATTTTTGGCCTATTTTGGCAGTTTTTGCTATTTTTACCCAATACTCAAATTAGGTTTTCTTCCCCCTCTATAAATATGAACTCTTAGGCACGAAAATTATACAGTTTTTCCTTGGATTTTACATTGAGCTTTGGAGTTTTTCAAGACATTGAAGGTTCCTCTTCATTTGTAAGTTCATTAATTAAATGTTTCTTTATTTTCTAGTCATGATTTGTGGCTAGAACCCTAAACAGGTTCTAGGGTTATGATTTCTTTTCTGATGCATGTTTAATTGATATCAACTCATATAGCATGGTTTAATTCTCTGATTTAATTTTTTAATCTAGATTACAAGAAGGACCGATAGGTGAATTGAGATCTAGGTTTATAGTTAATAATTGATGGATCGAGAGATGAAAATTATTAACAGGAAGAGAGAATTAATTGTGTTTGTTTTCTGTCTCAAAAGGAAGAAACCTACATAGGAATAATTAGATAATTATGAGATTGATTAATTTGGTGTACTTGAGACCGAGAGGGGATAGTCACTAATTAATAATCTAGGATTTAATAGCCTGACCAAGGAATTTAATCCACAAAAATCTATGTTTTCCCCATTGTTGAGTTGATTGAGATTGCATGTTGATGATTAGATTATCTGCCCTAGGATCTGTGTTTTCTTTAGTTGTTTTCAAAACCTTTATTTTATCTTCATTGTCATCTTTAATTTACAAATCCAAATCCTTTTTCTATTTCCTCAAACATCTATGTTCTAAAAACTATGACTAGAAACCCGTACCGAAAGCAGATTATGTTCAAATGAACAGTCACGAATTCTTCCACACGTAGAATCCGAGCTGATGAAGCATCGAAATAGAAAGATCTTTGAATTTGCTTTCCAATGCAAGTGGAATAGGATCAATCCGAGTTCGGGAGCAAAAATTATGGCCAAAAACGTGAGACTGCGCAGAAGGCGATCGACGCATGCATTCCTTTCGATCGACAGGATTTTTGTCGCTTGACACAGAAGCTCAACTTAAAGAATTGACACAGTGGATTTCGACTAGATGGTTGTGTCGATCGACAGGCAGGCTGTCGATCGACACGGGGGCCCGAAAAGGATGTTTTAGGCCTGTTTTTGGCCTATTTTTGGCAGTTTTTGCTATTTTTACCCAATACTCAAATTAGGTCTTCTTCCCCCTCTATAAATATGAACACTTAGGCACGAAAATTATACAGTTTTTCCTTGGGTTTTACATTGAGCTTTGGAGTTTTTCAAGACATTGAAGGTTCCTCTTTATTTGTAAGTTCATTAATTAAATGTTTCTTTATTTTCTAGTCATGATTTATGGCTAGAACCCTAAAGAGGTTCTAGGGTTATGATTTCTTTTCTGATGCATGTCTAATTGATATCAACTCATATAGCATGGTTTAATTCTCTGATTTAATTTTATAATCTAGATTAGAAGAAGGACCGAGAGGTGAATTGAGATCTAGGTTTATAGTTTATAATTGATGAATCGAGAGATGAAAATTATTAACAAGAAGAGGGAATTAATTGTGTTTGTTTTCTGTCTCAAAAGGAAGAAACCTACATAGGAATAATTACATAATTATGAGATTGATTAATTTGGTGTTCATGAGATCGAGATGGGATAGTCACTAATTAATAATCTAGGATTTAATTGCCTGACCAAGGAATTTAATCCACAAAAATCTATGTTTTTACCATTGTTGAGTTGATTGAGATTGCATGTTGATGATTAGATTATCTGCCCTAGGATCTGTGTTTTCTTTAATTGTTTTCAAAATCTTTATTTTATCTGCATTCTCATCTTTAATTTACAAAACCAAATCCTTTATCTATTTCCTCAAACATCTATGTTCTGAAAACTATGACTAGAAACCCGTAACGAAAGCAAATGATGTTCAAAGGAACAATCACGAATTCTTACACACGTGGAATACGAGCTAATGAAGCAACGATATAGAAAGTTCTTTGAATTAGCTTTCCAACGCAACTGGAATCGGGTCAATTGGAGTTCGGGAGCAAAAGTTATGGCCAAAACCGTGAGACTGCGCAGAAGGGGATCGACGCATGCATTCCTGTCGATCGAGAGGATTTGTGTCGCTCGACACAGAAGCTCAGCTTGAAGAATCGACACAAATTTCAACCCGGGTTTCGACTGAATGGTTGTGTCGATCGACAGGCAGGCTGTCGATCGACACGGGGGTCCAAAAAGGCTGTTTTTGGCCTATTTTGGCAGTTTTTGCTATTTTTACCCAATACTCAAATTAGGTCTTCTTCCCCCTCTATAAATATGAACTCTTAGGCACGAAAATTATACAGTTTTTCCTTGGATTTTACATTGAGATTTGGAGTTTTTCAAGACATTGAAGGTTCCTCTTCATTTGTAAGTTCATTAATTAAATGTTTCTTTATTTTCTAGTCATGATTTGTGGCTAGAACCCTAAACAGGATCTAGGGTTATGATTTATTTTCTGATGCATGTCTAATTGATATCAACTCATATAGCATGGTTTAATTCTCTGATTTAATTTTATAATTTAGATTAGAAGAAGAACCGAGATGTGAATTGAGATCTAGGTTTATAGTTAATAATTGATGGATCGAGAGATGAAAATTATTAACAGGAAGAGAGAATTAATTGTGTTTGTTTTATGTCTCAAAAGGAAGAAACCTACATAGGAATAATTAGATAATTATGAGATTTGTTAATTTGGTGTACTTGAGACCGAAAGAGGATAGTCACTAATTAATAAACTAGGATTTAATTGCCACACCAAGGAATTTAAGCCACAAAAATCTATGTTTTCCCCCTTGCTGAGTTGATTGAGATTGCATGTTGATTGAGATTGCATGTTGATGATTAGATTTTCTGCCCTAGGATCTGTGTTTTCTTTAGTTGTTTTCAAAACCTTTATTTTATCTTCATTGTCATCTTTAATTTACAAAACCAAATCCTTTTTCTATTTCCTCAAACATCTATGTTCTAAAAACTATGACTAGAAACCCGTACCGAAAGCAGATGATGTTCAAATGAACAGTCACGAATTCTTCCTCACGAGGAATCCAAGCTGATGAAGCATTGAAATAGAAAGATCTTTGAATTTGCTTTCCAATGCAACTGGAATTGGGTCAATCGGAGTTCGGGAGCAAAAGTTATGGCCAAAAACGTGAGACTGCGCAGAAGGGGATCGACGCATGCATTCCTTTCGATTGACAGGATTTGTGTCGCTCAACACAGAAGCTCAACTTGAAGAATTGACACTGTGGATTTCGACAGGATGGTTGTGTCCATCTACAGGCAGGCTGTCGATCGACACGGGGGCCCGAAAAGGATGTTTTTGGCCTGTTTTTGGCAGTTTTTGCTATTTTTACCCAATACTCAAATTAGGTCTTCTTCCCCCTCTATAAATATGAACACTTAGGCACGAAAATTATACAGTTTTTCCTTGGGTTTTACATTGAGCTTTGGAGTTTTTCAAGACATTGAAGGTTCTTCTTTATTTGTAAGTTCATTAATTAAATGTTTCTTTATTTTCTAGTCATGATTTGTGGCTAGAACCCTAAAGAGGTTCTAGGGTTATGATTTCTTTTCGGATGCATGTCTAATTGATATCAACTCATATAGCATGGTTTAATTCTCTGATTTAATTTTATAATCTAGATTAGAAGAAGGACCGAGAGGTGAATACAGATCTAGGTTTATAGTTAATAATTGATGGATCGAGAGATGAAAATTATTAACAGCAAGAGAAAATTAATTGTGTTTGTTTTCTGTCTCAAAAGGAAGAAACCTACATATAAATAATTAGATAATTATGAGATTGATTAATTTGGTGTACTTGAGACCGAGAGGGGATAGTCACTAATTAATAATCTAAGATTTAATTGCCTGACCAAGGAATTTAATCTACAAAAATCTATGTTTTCCCCATTGCTAAGTTGATTGAGATTGCATGTTGATGATTAGATTATCTGCCCTAGGATCTGTGTTTTCTTTAGTTGTTTTCAAAACCTTTATTTTATCTTCATTGTCATCTTTAATTTACAAAACCAAATCCTTTTTCTATTTCCTCAAACATCTATGTTCTAAAAACTATGACTAGAAACCCGTACCGAAAGCAGATGATGTTCAAAGGAACAGTCACGAATTCTTCCACACATGTAATCCGACCTGATGAAGCTTTGAAATAGATAGATATTTGAATTACCTTTCCAACGCAACTGGAATCGGGTCAATCGGAGTTCGGGAGCAAAAGTTATGGCCAAAACCGTGAGACTGCGCAGAAGGGGATCGACGCATGCATTCCTGTCGATCGACAAGATTTGTGTCGCTCGACACAGAAGCTCAACTTGAAGAACCGACACAAATTTCAACCCGAGTTTCAACTGGATGGTTGTGTCGATCGACAAGCAGGCTGTCGATCGGCACAGGGGCCCGAAAAGGCTGTTTTTGGCCTGTTTTGTTAGTTTTTGGCTATATTTATTCAATACTCAAATTAGGTCTTCTTCCCCCTCTATAAATATGAACTCTTAGGCACGAAAATTATACAGTTTTTCCTTGGATTTTACATTGATCTTTGGAGTTTTTCAAGACATTGAAGGTTCCTCTTTATTTGTAAGTTCATTAATTAAATGTTTCTTTATTTTCTAGTCATGATTTGTGGCTAGAACCCTAAACAGGTTCTAGGGTTCTTATTTCTTTTCTGATGCATGTCTAATTGATATCAACTCATATAACATGGTTTAATTCTGTGATTTAATTTTATATTCTAGATTAGAAGAAGGACCGAGAGGTGAATTGAGATCTAGATTTATAGTTAATAATTGATGGATCGAGAGATGAAAATTATTAACAAGAAGAAAGAATTAATTGTGTTTGTTTTCTGTCTCAAAAGGAAGAAACCTACATAGGAATAATTAGATAATTATGAGATTGATTAATTTGGTGTTCTTGAGACCGAGAGGGGATAGTCAATAATTAATAATCTTGGATTTAATTGTCTGACCAAGGAATTTAATCCACAAAAATCTATGTTTCCCCATTGTTGAGTTGATTGAGATTGCATGTTGATGATTAGATTATCTGCCCTAGGATCTGTATTTTCTTTAATTGTTTTCAAAACCTTTATTTTAACTGCATTCTCATCTTTAATTTACAAAACCAAATCCTTTTTCTATTTCCTCAAACATGTATGTTCTAAACACTATGACTAGAAACCCGTAATGAAAGCAGATGATGTTCAAAGAAACAATCACGAATTCTTACACATGTGGAATACGAGCTAATGAAGCATCGATATAGAAAGATCTTTGAATTAGCTTTCCAACGCAACTGGAATCGGGTCAATCGGAGTTCGGGAGCAAAAGTTATGGCCAAAACCGTGAGACTGCGCAGAAGGGGATCGACGCATGCATTCCTGTCGATCGAGAGGATTTGTGTCGCTCGACACAGAAGCTCAACTTGAAGAATCGACACAAATTTCAACCCGGTTTCGACTGAATGGTTGTGTCGATCGACAGGCAGGCTGTCGATCGACACAGGGGTCCGAAAAGGCTGTTTTTGGCCTATTTTGGCAGTTTTTGCTATTTTTACCCAATACTCAAATTAGGTCTTCTTCCCCCTCTATAAATATGAACTCTTAGGCACGAAAATTATACAGTTTTTCCTTGGATTTTACATTGAGCTTTGGAGTTTTTCAAGACATTGAAGGTTCCTCTTCATTTGTAAGTTCATTAATTAAATGTTTCTTTATTTTCTAGTCATGATTTGTGGCTAGAACCCTAAACAGGTTCTACGGTTATGATTTCTTTTCAGATGCTTGTCTTATACATATCAACTCATATAGCATTGTTTATTTCTATGATTTAATTTTATAATCTAGATTAGAAGATGGACAGAGAGGTGAATTGAGATCTAGGTTTATAGTTAATAATTGATGGATCGAGAGATGAAAATTATTAACAGGAAGAGAGAATTATTTGTGTTTGTTTTCTGTCTCAAAAGGAAGAAACCTACATAGGAATAATTACATAATTATGAGATTGATTAATTTGGTGTTCTTGAGACCGAGAGGGGATATTCACTAATTAATAATCTAGGATTTAATTGCCTGACCAAGGAATTTAATCCACAAAAATCTATGTTTTCCCCATTGCTGAGTTGATTGAGATTGCATGTTGATGATTAGATTATCTGCCCTAGGATCTGTGTTTTCTTTAATTGTTTTCAAAACCTTTTCTTTATCTGCATTGTCATCTTTAATTTACAAAACCAAATCCTTTTTCTATTTCCTCAAACATCTATGTTCTAAAAATTATGACTAGAAACCCGTACCCAAAGCAGATGATGTTCAAAGGAACGGTCACGAATTCTTCCACAAATGGAATCCAAGCTGATGGAGCATTGAAATAGAAAGATCTTTGAATTAGCTTTCCAACGCAACTGGAATCGGGTCAATCGGAGTTCGGGAGCAAAAGTTATGGCCAAAACCATGAGACTGCGCAGAAGGGGATCGACGCATGCATTCCTGTCGATCGACAGGATTTGTGTCGCTCGACACAGAAGCTCAACTTGAAGAATCGACACAAATTTCAACCCGGGTTTTGACTGGATGGTTGTGCCGATCGACACGGAGGCCCGAAAAGGCTGTTTTAGGCCTTTTTTGGTAGTTTTTGCTATTTTTACCCAATACTCAAATTAGGTCTTCTTCCCTCTATAAATATGAACTCTTAGGCACGAAAATTATACAATTTTTCCTTGGATTTTACATTGAGCTTTGGAGTTTTTCAAGACATTGAAGGTTCCTTTTCATTTGTAATTTCATTAATTAAATGTTTCTTTATTTTCTAGTCATGATTTATGGCTAGAACCCTAAACAGGTTCTAGGGTTATGATTTCTTCTCTGATGCATATCTAATATATATCAACTCATATAGCATGGTTTAATTGTCTGATTTAATTATATAATCTAGATTAGAAGAAGGACCGAGAGGTGAATTGAGATCTAGGTTTATAGTTAATAATTGATGGATCGAGAGATGAAAATTATTAACAGGAAGAGAGAATTAATTGTGTTTGTTTTCTGTCTCAAAAGGAAGAAACCTACATAGGAATAATTACATAATTATGAGATTGATTAATTTGGTGTTCTTGAGACCGAGAGAGGATAGTCACTAATTAATAATCTAGGATTTAATTGCTTGACCAAGGAATTTAATCCACAAAAATCTATATTTTCCCCATTGCTGAGTTGATTGAGATTGCATGTTGATGATTAGATTATCTGCCCTAGGATCTGTGTTTTCTTTAATTGTTTTCAAAACCTTTATTTTATCTGCATTGTCATCTTTAATTTACAAAACCAAATCCTTTTTCTATTTCCTCTAACATCTATGTTCTAAAAACTATGACTAGTACTTTGGATTTTTCATTGCACAGTCCCTGTGGGATCGACCACCTTAGGGTGTAAAAAAATATTATTTGCTCGCTGCTTTCTGCAGTTATCAGAAGACAAGGCTAGAAGAAGAAGAGAGGAAGGAGGTTGAAGCCCAGCAAGCTAAGAAGAGAAAGAAAAAGGTTGTGGAGAAGCCCAAGAAAAGAGATGGGGATGATTTTGACCCCTTAAAGCTCAACCTGAGGAAGAAAATGGAGTTCGGTGAACCTGTTGCTACAGCTTTTCCAGAACCAATGACTGATGAAGCTTTTGCCATTGTATACAAAGAAACCCACGAATATGATCAAGGCTCTGAGGAAAGAACAGTTGAAATTTTCTTTGATCCAGATCTTACCACAACTACAACAGAAGGAGGGGCGACCATCCCTGAACAACTGGCGAAGGAAGGTGCAGAAAAGGGTGTAGACGCGCAAGGGGGTTCTACATCTACTACAGAATTTGTTTTGGCCCGCACAAGGGGGTGCCAAAACAAGTACTGAAGAAACCCGGGCGACCACCCCTGAAAAATCGGTGAGTTCCAAAACTGACAAAACCGAAACTGAAACCTCCTCAAGCTCAAAACTGAAAACTCAAAAAGGAGGCAAAGGAGGAAAAACTGCAAAGGGGGGTAAAGGAGGTAAAACTGGAAAATTTGATGATTACCCCTTAACATCTTCTGATGTCTCTTCCTCAGATTCTGAACTAGATGATTTATGCCTCGATGAAGTGTTGAACTTCACGAAGGACAAGCAAGGGAGGTGGAGATATCACCCTAAGGATAAGAAGGAAAAGGAGAAGATCAATAAGCCCAGTCAATTTGCAACTTATACGATCCCTCTCAGTGGGCTACCACATCCGGAATACACTGTAGAGAGGCTCCAGAATTTGTTTCCACCTACTGGAGAGAAGGATGTGGGAGACTCCAAAATGATCCCATAGGCGGCTGAGATTTCAGAAAAGGTGACAGAGGAGACCATGCTCTTATATCCTTACATACTTGAGGAAGACTCCATGATAGTGACAAGTTAGTGTTTTCACCAACTTATCTAGTTGTTCTTTGGCTAAATTGAGTGATGTTTGGATTGTTTTACGTGTCTTTTTGTGCATGGATTGGCTTTTGTGCTCGTAATGTCGTGATTGGTGAATTATGCAGGTTTTTAGTCGGAAATAGGGAAGAAGCAGGAAATTGATCGAAGTTCCAGGGCCACGATGATCGACACCAAGGGCACGTCGATCGACGAAGGCATTTGTGTGGATGATCGACGAAGAGATTGAAGGGAGATCGATGCAAGACGCGAAGACCAGGTCCACGTCGATTGATGCAGGTCGTGCATCGATCGACACATGTTCTTCAAGGCCGTCGATCGATGCCAAACTTCCATCGATCGATGCGGGTTCTTCCAGGCTATCGATCGACGCGGCAACGGGTTTTCCTAATCTGATCCTGATTTGAAGATAGAGACGTATCTAATCCTAAATACTATTTGATACATCTTTCACTATTATAAAAGGCCATGTAAAATTCAAAAATTAGTGTGGAAATCAGTAGAGCAATTAAGAGATTTTAGAGTTGAAGGTTTTCAAGATTTCTGATAAGCTCATATTTATACTCACTTATCTATATTTTTCTCCATTGTTTCAAGTGCTTTATGTTATGTTTTTACTTATTTTTGTGCATGAGTCTACTTTAGAGGGTGTTATGCCTTTGATGGGTTATTTTTGTAGGTTTTAGGCCAAATTCATTGGAAATCCGTACCGAAAGCAGATGATGTTCAAAGGAACAGTCACGACTTCTTCCAAAGATGTAATCAGAGCTAATGGAGCATGGCATTTGAAAGATCTTCGAGTTAGCTTTCCAACGCAACTAGAATCGGGTCAATCGGAGTTCGGGAGAGGAAGTTATGGCCAAAACCGTGAGACTGCGCAGACAGATGTTTCTGTGTCGAGAGACAGGATTTGTGTCGACCGAAACAGAGGTCAAAACATTCCTGTCGATCGAAATTCTTTCTGTCGATCGAAACAGAGGTCAAAGTTGCAGAATTGACACAAATTCAGCCCGGATTTTGATCTTGAAGGTTGTGTCGATCGACAGCCTGCCTGTCGATTGACACACATGTCCGAGAAGGCTATTTTTGGCCTGTTTTGGCAATTTTTGCTATATTTTCCCAATACTCAAATTAGGTCTTTTTCCCCCTCTATAAATATGAACTCTTAGGCACGAAATTATATATCTCTTTTTTCTCAGTTTTACTGAATTCATTGGAGTTTTTCAAGACATTCAAGGTTCCTATTTCTTTAATGATTCAAGTAAGCTTATTTATATTTATTGCAATGTTTATTTCAGTTATGTTAGGCTAGAACCCTTAACAGGTTCTAGGGGTTTCTCCATCCTTTTTGGCATGTGTTAATTCAATTAATTCCAAACCCTAATTAATTGGTTCAAATTCTTTGGTTTTGATTTTAAAATCTATTTTCAATTGAAGGATCGAGAGATGAAAATTGGATTAGGTTTATAGTTATTAATTTGAGACCGAGAGGAGATAATTAATAATAGGAAAATAGAATTTTGATACAACTGTTTTCTGTCTCAAAAAGAAGAATTAGTTGTAGGGTTTTCAAATCTGTATCTTTATTGGGATTGACTAGTTTGTGTTCTTGAGACTGAAAGGTGAAATTCACTTTCTAGTAATCTAGGTTTTAATTGCCCAACAAAAGGAATTAATTCCAATTTATCAGATTTCCCACCTTAATAATTATTTTGGGTTTGGATTGATTGTTTATGCATGTTGGATTGGATTGGTTGATTTCCCTAGAATCTGTGCTTTTTATTATTGAATTTTATTCCCAAGTTATTTTTCTGTTTTGAAAACAAAAACCCTATTCAAAATTGGATTCACTCAAACAGCGAATAGATAAACTGTGTCCAGTACATGAGATGACTTCGTTGCACTATCCCTGTGGGTTCGACATTCCTTTGGGTCTATAAATTTATTTGCTGATGTGTTCTACAGCGTTATCAATTTCCAAGAGCTTTTTCGGTTTTATGTTTGAAGACAGGTTTTTGTGGGAAGACGTCTACACCCAAGTTTTATGCAATTCATGTTTTTCTTTATCTCTGATGCTATTATTCATGAATATGTGTAACTAAATTCCTTTTCAGATTCTAGGGTTTCGAACTATCAGTGTATGCATGTTTTGATTAGTTGAATTATTTTCCCTTTCCCATCGTAGTTTGTGAAATATGTGCTTATTCATAATCTTGAGTTTGCTGGCCACATCTTAGGATTAATTAGTTGATAACTTGAGACGTAACTGTAATAGTTTTCAATGGAAAGAGTTTTCACAATATAATTTGATTTCTTCTCTGAGCAGAAGGAGATAGATTATAGGAATAAATCTGTTGATTTTTGGAGTTAGTTAATTCACCTTGAGACCGAGCGGAGATAGGTAATTGACTAATCTACTTTATGAATTGTCCAACAAAGAAGTTCATAATACTTTTCTGATGTTTCACTACGAAGAGGAATTAAATTGGGAATTAATCAATTCATTCATACATGTCATACTTGATAGGTAGATATCCCTGGAATCTGTACTTCTCATAACCGTTCATCAAAAGTATTTTATTTTCCTGCTTAATTTTAAGTTGCAAGATTAGTTTGAAATAAAACTCAAAGTTTCTTTTCTTCCCTAACCAGTATTTTGAGCACATATGTTTTGGTATTTAAGGTTTTTCGAAATTTCTTCCCCATGGGATTCGATAATTTATTTGCCGCTTTATTATTAGCTTTGCTAAGTTGCTAGTAAAATAATTATGCGATCAGATAGCCATTGATCTAAAGGCTGAGTTCAGGAGATTGAGGCGTTCTGATTTGGTGAGACATGAGCTCGATAAGGAGGAAAGGTCAATAATGTAGGCGAGGTTGGGTCTTACTTTTTGGCGATCTGAGGATGTTTGGGCCAAGGAGTGGAGTGGCCAAATTGAGGGTCGATAGATAACAGTGGAGGAGACGAGGCATAGACTTCTTAGTATCCGGGCTTTCAGGTTTCAAACTCTACTATCAATGGATACTAACAGACTGCCTCATGTTGATTTTGCCTATGCCCCAGAAACTCAAGTTCAAGAAACTCCAGTTTCAAAAACTCAAGTTTCTCCCCCCTACTTACTCTAGAAGAAGAAGTACAAGCTGCTGAACCAACTCCCGGTTATTATCAAAGCATCATTGCTGCCAAACTTGAAAAAGTCAAAAAAATTGCAGCATACTAGAGGAGGTTGGAAGAAGAGATGGAGAAGGCGAAGCTGGAAGTGACTTTGGCCGAATTAGAAAAAGAAGAAATGGAGCAGGTTGTCTCTCTTTCTCAAGAGCTTACTGTAATTTCTACAGCAAATAAGACACCCCAAGCCATACAGGTGACTCAAGGGTAGGCGCAACAACTTGGAGAGGTCGCAAAACTTATCAAAATACGTCGGTTCGTGAACAAGTTTAAACCCCATTTGGAAGAAGAGGAGAAGAAAAGGAAAGCTGCTGAAGAAGCCGAAAGAATCGGGAATGAGTTAGCTGACAAGGAAGAAGAAAAGTTAGTGGCGTAACTCTAGTTGCCCAGGTTGTTAACCTTTGTCTTCAAACTCCACTGATTGAATACCCGGAGGATGCAAATCAAGCTATTGCAAGTTCTTCCCAATCTTCTAACATTGCTGAAGTTAAACATTTTGTTCAATCACAACTGGAAGTTATAAGGCAAGAGACTCAAGAAGTTAAAGCCAAATTCGATGCTGAAACTCTCGAGACAGTCTCTTCCCTCAAAAAGACTGTGGCGAGTCTTTTTTATGTTGTCAAAAAGGGGGAAGATTATAGGGAAAATGAGGTTGAAGAAAGGAGAAATGAGGAGAGGCTCATGCGTGAGAAGGAAGATGAAGAAAAGGAGAAGAGAGAAGCTGAAGAAGCTGAAAGGGGAGAGAGAGAGAGAGAGAGAGAGAGAGAGAGAGAGCCAAAGAAAAGCAGAGGGAGGCTCAATTTCAAGTGTTAATGGAGTTGGCACAGAAACTTTCATATCTTAAGCCTTCTTCCTAATCAGAGCAACCCCGTAAGTTCTCAAGTTTTTTAAACTTGGTTTGTTTTGCAACCTGGCTTTAGTTTTTTAGTTTTAACCTGACTCTAGTTTTCAATTTTTATGTATCTGTAACTCTTCACATTTAATGAAAAACTGAAAATTGGATTGCAGACAAACTGTCATTGTTTCTCTTTCCCTCTTATGACTTTATCTTAACCTAGCTGAATTCACATGTTCCAGTGTGATCAGCACTATCATTTTCACTCTATTTTGATTTTTATTGAGCAATATCTCTCCAATTCAGGGGGAAGATCAAATTAAGTAGGTCGGATAAGGAAATGGTGTTTCTGAGTTGTGTCTTTGTAAACTCAGTTCATCAGTTGTCCTTTTTCCAGACTCTTAGAAAGATGATTTTGACAACACAAAAAAGGGGAAAATTGTTAGAAACTGGGAAACTGGTTTACCCTTTATTTGATGTTTTGGTGTGTTAAAACTAGCTTTAATTTTCTACATGTAATCCTTGTATAGGATATATAGAGTTGTAATAGAAACTAGAAACTGAAAGATGAGGGTCAAAAAGACAGAAACTTAGTTTCTAAAAGGGTAAATTGTTAGAAGTTAAAGCTCGAGCTGCTGAAGTCCAAGTTTTCAGAACTGAAAAGTTGAAGAACTTAAAACTAGAAATCAGAAATCTAGTTTTGGAACTTGAAACTTGAAAAGACTAGAAAGTCAATTTCTGGAAATTGACTTTTCACCAAAGGAAACCAGAAACTTAAAACTTAAAATCTTGAGGATTTCAGTTTTCAGTTTCAAAGCTTAAAAGACACATGAAAAACGAGAAGACAAAAGGAATCTAAGTGAAACTCAAAATCTTATCCATGATTCCTTAAAGTGTTGACCAACAATCATGTACGAGGAATCTTAAGTTTTTAAGTTCCTTGGACTGAAACTCGCTCTGACAGGGAGCAATTGAAAGTACAATGCAAAAAGACAAAAGCAAATCAGAGTAGAGCAGGTTGCTACAGTAGAGAAGAATGGTGATGATTGGATGACATACTCTTTGTCTCTAACGGATAATTTTTATCTCTAACAGACAGAAATTCAAATGGTCGACCAATCTGCCTATAAATAGCAGACCACCAATTTAGAGGAGAGCAACTGAATCTTATGCAAAAATCAAGCAGAAACTCTGTCAAAGTAAAAGCTCAAAGCTCTCAAAAGTTCTTTGATTATTATGTGTGTCTTTCGAGAACACGAGGCTTAGCTTTCAAGCTCAAGCTAATCATTTGGTGTTTATTACTTTTCAAGTAATAAACACAGCAATCAGTTTATCTTTCTTGGAATCCTGATTATCACGAGCATAGCCAACCACCTGAAGTTATGGAAAGAACAGCAAACATCCACCATTCCAATTTGAAGGTTGTGAGGTGCGTCCTCACTTCATGACTGAAGAAGGAAGCAGACCAAGTTTCTGGGTGACTGTGCTAGCAGGCCAAAGGACATTGGCATCCAACAGGCTAGTTATAGATCGTGAGGATCATGTAATCTGTTACTTAGTGAATTCCCAAATTAAGTTCCGAAGAGTGGATGTAGGACTTACGGTTCCGAACCATTATAAATATCCTGAGTCGTTTATTGTTTTAAATAAGTTTCTGCAATTTAAGTTTAAAGTTTATTTCAAGTGTATATTTGAAACTGAAACTTAAAACTATCAGAGTTTAAGTTTAGCTAGATCAAGTTTTCGGAAACTGAAAACAAAGTTTTAGTCTTCAGAGTGCTATCACTTTAATACTTCCGTTGCATATAAAAACACAGTGACCTCGGGACCAACACTTGGCCTTTTGTTTCTAAATGGGGAAAACTTGGAGATTCCTTCGTCTTTAAGTTTGCTCCTAAAAGCACAACTGTCTTTATCTTCTCATCTCTTTGTGAGTTTGGTCTCGTATGTTTCCTCACTTTGGCTCAAGAAAACTGGTGGATAAACTTTGCCGTTGGTAACTTGCAAGTTTCCAGAACCCATGAGATTAAGT
This sequence comes from Plectranthus barbatus, assembly GCA_026898455.1. Lineage (NCBI taxonomy): Eukaryota > Viridiplantae > Streptophyta > Magnoliopsida > Lamiales > Lamiaceae > Plectranthus > Plectranthus barbatus. Next base: position 42,889 of record JAPKLW010002686.1, on the reverse strand, counting down.
TCTCTGCTGGTTCCGAGACTCCATAATGGTGAGTGTGTAAGCTTCTATTACAACTTGACAAACCTATGCAGGACTTCACAACTAAAGATTGTTAGTTCAACACATCATAGCTGACGACTGGTTGGTTTGACACATCAAAACTAAATCAAAAACGAGAATTACAACATAATTCCTAACATGGCCTCCTACTAAAGCAATCATGTGCATCCGAGTAGGGCATGACCCCTAGCATGTCGGCATCACAGTGCACTTAACTTGTGGTATCTCTTTCATTACAATGGAACAATCATTAGGGCTCGCAGTACGCAGAGCCAACATCTACGTTTAGTATGTTCTACATTCTTCTCTAAGTGGGGTTCCCCCACATAGAGGACATATAGCAAACTAAAATAGTTTGTAATGACAAAAGAGTAATGGAAAACCCATGATTCAGTGCATGCTTTGAGTTACTTGTTCAAAAGAAACCATAATTTTCCTTTTTGCATTGAACCCACGATATAGGGTAAGAAAGCCCACCTTAAGTAGCTTAAAAATGGGAGTTGGTCATTTTAAGCTTTGAGCTTCTCCTTGCCTTCTCCTCCTATTAGACAAGGAATCTTTATTAAGTCTCGCAAAGTCAAGAGATTGAAATTCTACATAAATCGGAATCATTAATAACTTCTTAGCTCGTAGCTTAGCTTAACTTTACGAACATCCGAACAATAGGGCCTTGGGTTCCCATCAATTAGGAGAATTTGATTACAACAAAAATCTTTGCTTCTTTACTTGATTTAGTATAAGGAAATAAGCTCATGAATAGTAGACAAGTGTTGAGCGTGAATGCTCTCGGTTTAAGTTGGAAAATTTTTAAGTTGTGGAACTCTGAGAGATTATACGAAAGAACAAGATTAGTCGAGTCCTTGATTAACTTTGATAGTATTGATGTTTGAGGGTAATTGAGCACACAATGTTGTAAATATACAAAGTTTAGGGTGATAATTTATGTCATAATCTCAAGAAGGATTCTGAGCGAAAGTGTTAAGAAAGAATGGATTTCGATCGAAATGCATAGATAAAATTATTAATTTAAAGTGTGTTTTGATTGGAATAGGGATACGAACTATTTTGTTTCGATCGAAGAGGGAAAAGATAGTTCAACATTGTCATGTATTTCGATCAAAATAGAGTTGCACAAGGTTGGGTTCCAGTCGAAATGAATGTGAATAATTATTATGGTAAACTCGAAGTGAATTTCGACCGAAATGGAGTTGCAAAGGGTTGGTTTTTGGTTGAAATACGGGTATTTAAAATATAAGAAAAATACAAAGCAAATTCCGACCAAAATCGGAGAAGGTTAAACAGGATTCCGAGCGAAATGCACCATTTTGGTGTTTTAAATAAAATCTAAAGTGCATCCCAATCGGGACGTCATGAATTCCTGTTGGAATTAGAAGATAGAAATCACCAGTGAGGTTCAAGGTTTTGGTTTTCCTCTCGGGGTTGTTTCTTCTATTTCTAACTTCTCCAAACAAATTTTAGATATATCTAACGAGCCTAGGAGTGATTCTAAGCATGCTAAACACAAATTTCATGGGTAGAAACATACATGTGCTCAACAAGTAAATTTGGAGCCAAAATTCAAAAATAAGTCGACTGATCACGTGTTCGATTTCTAGCTTAACATATGATTTCTAGGCTTACACTTTAACATGCTTGCTATGTTCAAAATCTCAACAAGCTTAGGATCAAAATCTCCAAACTAGGGCAAAACTTCAAACATACTAAAAATCGAAATAAATTGGATACATGTTGAGTTATACCTCTTGTGGACACGTTAGCTTCAATATCTACGCTTGTGCAACCTGTTCCTTAGTAACTATAAAAGTAAGGGAAATAGAATTTGCCAAAAATGGCAAAATTTTCATGAAATATTTTGTATTATTATCAAAAATAGAAATATTATTTGTCAAATGACTAAAACATTTTTGGGATGATAGAATTTAATAAAGTAAAAAGTGATGTCATTCAATTATCTCATCAATTATCAACTTTACAAAAATGTAAATCAATTTCTACAATGTTGATCAACCTGACATTTCCGATAAATGCTGCAGATATGCGTAGAAATCTTACATCGCAATATGATCTACTTAATTTAAAAATTAAGTGTAGAAATATCCAATTATATATAAATGAATGAGAGCTTAATTACTAATTGAATTAATTAGCAAGATCAGCGTAAACATCAGGAATAAAAGTTGCAAATATTTCCGGGAAATTGATAATTGCATTAATAAATTCTAGGTGCTTTACAATATGTAAAAATGAAACTGGAAACGAGAGGAGAGCCATAGCGAGGTTCCTAATTTTATTTGGCAGATTACAACTTATGAGTGTAACACAAATCTACCACAAACACTTTATTTATTAAAGAAACTCCAGACTAATGCACGTATCTTCAACGGTGGGTGGCTCTTTTCTGAATCATATCTGGATCTCTTCACCAACCACAACAGTGTATTTCGTAGTACCTCCTTCAAGGCATTCTTGCTCATCCAAAGCACAACTACCTACCAGATTTGATCGGTAAGCCAAGTAATAATATAGGTTACCCATACCTGCAATCACCACCAGATTTCTGTAGAGCGTACAGAGGCCATGATATTATGATGGCGCATGAAGTTTGGTCATGCATTAAGCACATCATGGATCGATAAACTTGGGGAAGATCGCCTTCCCCAGATAAACCTGTTGCATTTCCTCCCTCCATATCTACAGCAACAACGAACAAACACAGCTTGTGAAGCTTCAAGATATTACCTGCTAGACAGTGGAATTAGAGAATCCCAGACTGAGCTCAAGTGCGTACCATATCACGAAACTCAAGCCTTATATGAGGTACATTTGTCCTGTGAATGTCATTGCCATCTGGTCCACGCTTGAAATATTCCTTACCAATCCAGTGAGACTGAAGATAAAATAATATCATTGGTCGGTATTGAGAAAGAGACGATGATAATTATAATCATTTGTAAGTCAGAACTACCATCTCATGCAATTTCATACGTGAAAACATAGACATTTTTAAACAGCTGATGTTGTGCCAAAAGTAAATGTAATAACTTTCATGAGTGGATGAAGCAACACTTAGGGTGCTAGTTAAGTTCTGTTGATGCACAACATTGATAATTATTCTCATGCATTGCTATTGATTAGAATATAAGGTTATTTTTCTTCGATTCAAATAGACAAGGGCATCTATCTTATGCAAGGCAGACCCCTCATGTACATACAGAGAGCTTATGTAAACCCAATATGAAACCTTGGATAGTTAATAACACTATGAAAATGATGATATCTATAGAAGCGTTAAATACCTTTAAAGCATGCGAGAAACCAGATTGATAAACTGAGTTACGAGCAATCTCACATAGATCACATGAACTTAACTTCCAAACCTGAAATAACAAAAATAAGGAAACTGTGAGAGCTCAATAGTTTAAAAAGTAAGAGGCGGAGAAACAAGATGTTATGTGAACTCACTGAAGCAGCTATACTGTATTCTTCCACCAAGGGCTCTTTGGTTAAGTGAATTTGTAATGGATCATCAGTTGAGAGGGATACATTGAGGCCCCGTAAGAAAAAGATTGGAAAAGGATTGCGGTGGTAGTCCAAGAATAATGAGTTATTGCTCAAAGGAGACATAGCCAGACCAATCTGAAACCAGACCCAGTTTAGACATTGAAAACTAAAGTACTTAACAAAGCTTATTTGAAGTTTCTTGCCACTTGCCTGAGCTAGATAATATAAATATTGAAGAACGGGAGATTTTCTAAGATTGATTCCATGTGCAATACTATCCGCTGTAAGAAATGTTGCCGCTAGATGGTCTATGTCACCAGCCTAATCACATCGAAAGAAAATTTCAGAACTGTACACATTTTCACAAACGTCAGCAAAAAGAGTGGTATAATTAAATTAACTACTAACCTCTCCAGAGTGGGGCCGGAATTTAATGGTTGTCATGCCTTTGGACTCTCGAAGCTGAAAACTCAGAAGGAAAAGATTTATTGCAATTCCCTGCTGCTTGTTTGCAGAAAGAGCTATAAGCTTCATAGTGAATGTAATAAAATGCTAGCCAGATGCATACCTTGTTCAGAGTGTAAAGGTTAGCATAGCAATAGTAGGAATAGTATGAAAATGCAGGATTAAATATGTTTGTCCACTGAGCCGGCGTAGGCATGTGTTTAGTAGGCCGTCTTTCAGGCTTGCTCTCATCATCCACAAGATCCAGCCCAACAACCTATTAAGGCCAAAGACAATGACATTCCGAAATAAATCCAAGACAAGACAAGAAATACAAGGAGAATACACTAAATTTGAATGGTTCGGTTTTAACAATAAGATGCACCGAAAAAGGCATAAGCAAGATCAACATGATCTAAAGCCATTTGAACTAACTGAATAATACGACAATTATAACGTAAGATATGGACTTTCTTGCATATAGCATGATTTAATAATCATATAAAACAGAGGTGACAAACCTGCTTTAAGAACACATGCAACTGCGGGTGAGAATCTGGGTTGACAGTAACCTCAAATAAAGGCAGGAAGATGTTATCAAGGATGTTCTGGAATGAGGTTACAATCCCCATCTCCTTGTAGATATTGTAGAGCCTTGGAAGCTAGATGATAGGTTTCCACATCCAGAATAAGAACATTTAGATTTTTGACATACAATATACCATGTACATGAACATAAAAGCAGGTTTAAAATAACTTAGAAATGGAAAAATGTACAAAGCACGAGTTCTTCAAAAATATACCGATTTTCATTAAATAAAACATAGGATTTTAATATTATGCTGCATTCAATCTGCTTTATATTAATCAACATTCCTAAGAACATAGTGAAAGACCTAGCAAAAACAATCCGCTCTCAAGCTAGACACAATCATAATTAAAAAAAAAACTACTAACTGTAAAAACAGATTATCTCTGAAGAGAAAAAGAATTGTGTATTAACATAAGAAAGTCATGTAAAATTTTTTACCCAAATTCTACATTTCACGTACCTAGGATGTGATACACTTGCGTGTTCCTTTCACTTCTCAACGAAAGAATAAACTCGCCGATAATTGATTTGATTGAAGTACTACAACACAGGCTTAAATTTCCAGGTGACTAGAACAGATAATGATGTCTAACTAGGGTCCTTGAGGTGTATAATTAACCCTTCGACACATGCCATCCATTGCCATTTAGAACATCAACATAAAATGCATGCCAAAGTTAGTGTGCACATTTTTTAACCATCACTGGCATTAAAAGAGGGAAAATGAAGTATCATTTATTATTCCAGTAACATCTAATTACCAAATAGTCATGTCACATCAAGAAATTGGATTATAACCCATAATAAAATCTAGTGCATGATAATACCGTTTTTTTTACCTGAATCAGCCATACAACATTCTCACTGTACAAATCATTATTAACAATCCAACTTGCAAGTTGGTCCCACTCACTCATCTTTCTGCCATATATTGATAGTCGGTATTCAGCCATCTGCAGAATAGCAAGAAAAAAGGCTCAATAAACCAAATTTGAAGATCCTAGAATACAAAGTACATTTCCCAAAGATGAAAGGAGACTCCATGCAGCATATATTCATGTTTTCAGAAAACAGTTGGAGCGAAAGCCTCGAGGAGCGTCTCAGGGCCGGACGGCAAAAAAATTGCACCTAAGGCACTGCCCCTGTCCCAGTGAGACTTGAGCATTGGTTTCCTGAGGAGGCTATGTGAGGCTATAACCTCACTTCCTTCAAATCTGCCAGAGTTTTTTTTTTTTCTCTCAAGATTTATAGGCTTCTATACATTTTTTATTCATGGGCTTTATCTATATGATCAAAACATTAGTAAAACCCTAGAATCTAAATTTGATTTTAGCTCAATTTTGAGAAAATAAAATTTCTGAAATTTGTGTGCTTCTATAGGTTTTTTATTCAGGTAGGCATGGCTGCTGAAGTTGACTTTTCATTCCACATAGCAGAGAGTGTTAAAATCTAGTTAAAGTTTGTTGTTCTGAGCTTTTGAAGAATGTTCTTTCCATCTTTTTGGCTCTTTTACTTATCTTTCTGATTCTTTTAAACTGATGGAAATGATGAAATGCAAGTCCTTAGTACACAATTTGCAACCAATTTCGATAACAAAGAACTTGAAATGAATTGAAAGCGTTGAACTTAGCTAGTAGCATGTGTGAATGTGTATGCTACTTTGGAACTAGGAATCTGTTTCCTTTGTTGTGATTTTTAAGAGTTTAGGAAAGAGTTATGAACTATGTATTAGATGTATTAATAATTTAATACAGCTGAGAGGTTTAAGCCTCACTTCACCACAAGGCTTATGCCTAGCAGTGCTACAGGAAAATTCATCCAGGCGAGCTTCAATTTTTTAAAACCTTGCACATGTAACATGCAGTCAAAAATACAGCTATCAATTTTTGTAACCGTGTTGTGTTTGTGATGAGTGATGACACAACAAGGTACGCCAAAACAAGAACAACACAAGTGTAGACACAACCACAAAAAAGTTCATTCTGATACAACACAAGCACAAAGCCCAATAGCGACGTAATAAAATACAAATTAATATTAACTTAAAAAATATCATTGCATACATTAATACACAATAAAAGAATGATAAAAACCTCCATAATAATAAATAAAAAAACATATTCCAATACAACACAATGTTTATGTGACAAAGATTTTCATTTTCATATTGTTTCGGCACAATAAGCCTGAACAATGACCTAGGATCATATTGTGCTATTTTATCATGTCATTGTCATCCCTAACCAAAATATAGGCACCATACATATCATACAACATTCTCATAATTGAGAGGAGAAAGAAAAGTCATGATTACTTCACTTTTGGTGAGAGCTTGACAATTATACACATAAGGCCACAAGTTCACAACAAATCATCCTCATCCTAACTACATGACCAAAAAAAAAGGAAATAAAGCATGGCATAATATAGATTTCGTATCCAACATAAATTAAATCCATCAAGGTTATCAAGGACTCACTTGATATTTACTTGCAGATAAATCCGTAAAAACTTGCTTAGTTAATTCGGCAAGGAAACGACCTGTTGGAAAAAGACAGTTAAAATAGACACTAATCCAAAGAAGATGCCATCAAATGAAGCAAAAACACAAAACTAGAACAGAGAGAACCATAAGAGGATCTAAACAAACTTCATAATATAAGATAATCTTTAAAATCTGCCAAAGGGAAGGAAAAAAGATGCACCCTGAATAAGATTGTCCTGCTTCAGAAAGATCTCTCGCAATCTACTCTGACCACAGGGATTATACTTCAAATTAAATTTGTCAAAGCGATGAAAGGTGCTCTTGTCAGCATGAACATCTAACAGGTCGACATTCAGATCATAACTGTCATTTTTTCCAAAAAGTATAAATCAGTGATAGACGACGAAATAATAGGTAAAAACATGTTTCCAGTCTTTTTTTATCCAAGATGTGAAGTCTTTAAAAGCTGTAACTTTACCCAGTCAAATCCAAACTCTCAAACACCTCTTTCAAGGTCAGATACGTTCCATCTCGGAATATAACAACCTGACAAAGAGCAAATAGTGTCCTTCAAATCAGAAATTTTGCCACATAGTTTTTCTTTCAGTAATTATAAATATGGATCTATATTTAATTCCCCTGCCAAAAAAATAAGGAAAAAAAAAAACTGCATAAACTCAAAGACGGCATTCTTGTTAATGGAACAGTAAGACTGGAAAGTAAAATGTAAGCATAAACATCAAAGAAATAAAAGAAAGCCATACCTCATCTGGTTCCTTCCTCAACTTTGATTTTATGAACCTCAGCAGATGTTTCTGGTTCATGCAAGCTGAGTGATGAATATGGGTGTCAACTTTCCTGACATTATAGAAATCTCGATGTGGTGCACTTTTTTGAGCTAAGAACTCTCTGTCCGCATTCAGCATCAAATGAAGGTTGAATTTCTATGCCCAACAAACACCGCAATTACTAGGTCACTTTTCATTTCAAACTAGAAAATGCATATATTTTAAACGAGGGTGCACCAACCTGTTCTAGAAGAACTAGCCTGTGGTGGCATAGAGTTCGAATATTCCCCGCTGCTATAACTTTGAGGATATAGTGCAGGTCAGTGAAAAAGGTTGTAGCATCAGCTACTGGAAAAAGTTTCTCTTTTGCTGGGAAAGAAAATGATGAACGATTAGAAGAGGAAAATGCAACTAAAGAGTACCCTATCTGCTGGGAAATATCTTACAATCTTCATTGGCATAAACATTAACAACTCCATCTTCCATCTGAAAAAAGTGCTGCGAAGGGTTTCAATTTAAATTATCACAACACTGATAGTGAACAGAATAGTTCTATGATTCGTAATAAGAGCGAAAACAAGAAAACAATACCAAGTACAAAATTAATACATATATAATAATTTGCTGAAAGGACTTACATCAGATTTATCTTCTACAACATAATCAAATGGGTTCTGAATCGGTTTTGGAGTACAAGGATCAGAAATAACTTCTTTCTCCCAAGGAGCAACAGCATCTCTAAAAATATAACTTTTCCGTAATTCAAGACAATCTTGCAATGTTCGGTACACCTCCACTTCGTCCATAGATGGTATTTCTAATAGAATCCACAGGATTATAGACAAAGTTGCCAGGACAAAGGAGAATGAACCATCCCCACATTCAAACATATCAAATTGATGTGTACTACTTCTTTTGGTTAGCATACTACTTGTTATGACATTACATTGTAGTGAAGATACCTCACATTCTAAAAAACAAGTAATATTTTCATCTTTTGTAGGAAATATAGTTCAGCAGTAGGGATGCAGCAGGATTAAATAGATGTGTAAAATAGAGAAAAACAGAGTACATAAGAATGTTATAACAGAAAGCAGAACAAAAAAGGTATGCTTCTCTTGAGAGCATAAGGTAACCAACAAAGACTCGTTTTAAGAACTGAAACAACTGCATAAATGCCATGCAACAGAAACAGGTAATGAGAGTAATACCAGAGGGGGAGATTCTCAGTCGTACAAAAGTTTCTTGCTCTGGTTCTTTCCTAAGAATATCAGCAGCCACTGGATCAGGTTGAACACCATGTAGGTCACCTGATACACTATGCGAACGAATCATGCTTGGTGCCACAGGCATCTGTTCCCCATTTGCATTACGATCAGGTAAATTCTGAATAATGGTTTTCACAATTAGGTTCCATCAACAAATCCAACTAAATTTTAAGTAGTGGCTAATATGTCACTCTACTCACCACATTTCCATTAGTGTGAAGATATGCAGTATCTAGCTTAGCAGTACCAGTCATATCATCTTCATCATCTGAGCCTTCTACACTTTCAAATGCACTTGCACTAGCAACAGGTGATTTAGGAGAAGTAGGCCGAATGTGATGACCAGCTCGAGGAGTTGAACTAACAATACCAGATTTTCCTGAAACAGAACAAATAGATACTAACAACTTAGACCCACATAGCAGAAAAAAGAGAAGAAGCTGCAGCCCGATCTATGAGAGGAGATTGTTCCATCAACAGATATGCTAGCTTTTGCATTCATGACCATATTACCATGAAGATAATCATTCGTGTTGTTCAGAAACTTATTCACTTGGTTCGGTGTAGCAGGCATATTTCCACACTAATTAACACGATACAAAAATCTTCTCGGTTTAGCATAGCAGACAAAGCAAGTAACATGATACAAAATTATATGCTCCCCAAGAACATGGTTCTTAATTATTGGTCGGTTGGTCCGGAGTTTCGACTATGACACTTTTTTCTCAGATTCTGAATACGATTTTTTATTATTTTTTTTGCATTCAAAGTGAAAGTATTGAGGTACGGCATTATATGCATGACACGAAAAAGAAATATTCACCGCAGTGTAGATGCCAACCTATAAACCAATACCAATTACACCCAATGAACATAAAGTTTGAAACGAATTGAATACACTACATGTGAGAATGAGTTATTTACATTCATAAGCAAATTTAACCCCTTTCTTACAATCGAAAGAGCATTTAGGTATATTTAGTACGAGCCTAGGAGAAAGAATCATTTAGATTAAGCAAACACAGTGAAGTATTCCCTCCCACGCCAGTACTCTTTTAAACAGTCAAACCATTCTCAATAAAATGAATGAAGCCTATGCTTTAAGCATTTTTCCGCAAAATTACAAAAAACAACGATTCATCCTGGCACACATACATCTTCGAATTAAGCAAAAATAGCCCACGCCTCCGACATACGCATACCTTCAGGGAGCGTGTGAAGCCTCGGCAGCCCCGCCGGGATAGAACCTACATGCATCAGACCATTCCTCCTCTCCTCCTCCTCCCCTCCGCCAGAGAACGTCGTCACGTCTGGTAAGGACGCGGAACCGAGTCGGATGTTTACGCCGCTCCCCTTCCTGCACCTCCGCGAAGGATAACGTCTGAGCTGCTGCTCCGCCGCGTCGCCGGCAACGTCGTCCGCCGCAAAGTCGTCTACACGATCTATAGCCTTGGCGAACTCCAGCAGCTGGTTTAAGGTTCTCTTGTGCATATAGTAGGCCGAGACCGCCACGAACGACGCTCCAAAGAGCGCCGCCATTGCAAGATGCAGCGAATAAGAGTCCATCGATCCGTATTACAGAGAGATTACGTTCGTGTGAGCGTATTTACAGAGGATTGGAGTGTGTGATACTGATATATAGAGTGAAATCAATGAACTACAACAGAATGAAGCAGAGGATTTTTTTTTATAAAAAAAAAAATTATTATTGAGAGAGAGGGGATTGAGGAGAGAGGACGGGACGCCGGGAAGGGGATTAACAGAGTTATGATTCGTTCATGCGTTTTTAACTTTTTGGAATTGAATGGTCGCGCGCGGCGCGGCTATCAGATTATGTAAATGTTTAGTAGAATATTGATACATTAAGTGTCACACCCACACCATTATATATCATGTCATATAGTAGTAATTTAATTTGATTAAGTTTTTATTTTTATTTTTTATACTCCATAAAAATTGGTGATGAGTGACTGTGATATGTGGCCCACCAAGATTTATTTTTATCTTTTATTTGGTAGGGCCTCTCATTATCAGTTTCCGTCCACCTTTTTGCTCCACGTTTATTTTGTGATACGGCAACAACGATAACTTAGGATACTTCCCCCAAATTCAGAATAATGATGTTTTAATATTTTATTTATATCAATTGATTATAAATTATAAATTTATTAGTAAATGGAGATATTATATTTTCAAAATTAATTAACACTTTCAATAACTCAATCCAAGTTTTATGTCTGACCTATTACAAACTTCGGTCCATTTCATATATATTTAAGAGAGAAATCAAATTTTAAATAACTAAAAATTGTGTTGGGTCATGTCCAAACAACCCAAATCAATTGAAATCAACTCAAATCTGTGAACCAAATCCGTGGGAATTTTGCCCAGCCAACATCAACATATCTCAAGCTCGCAATTAACCCAACTACATGGTCACCCAAGTTTGATCAACCCCGACCGAAAAGCCTTCTACATAAGATGGAGTCATTGCAGAAAATTCGGATCGCCGCCAACAAGTCACATTAGCTCTAATCAATCCCCAAATTTTTTGGGATTAAAACTTAGTGGCTGAAGACTGAGCATGATTTGTTGGCGACTGCTGGTGGTGTAGGCGTGCCTCCTGCACGGCTCGGCGGGCTCCGGACGACAAGTGATGAGCAGGGGTCAGTGTTGGAGGTGTTGGTGGCTGGAGTGTGGCTGACAGCACGTGTGGTATGTTTATGGTTGTGAGCCGGCGGTTGAAAGAGGTGGCGTCACGGGCGATGGCCGCTATGATGGCCAGCGGCGGGTGGCTGCTCCAGAGGCGGCGGTGGCGGCTGCTGCTGCAAAACTAGGGTTTCAACCCTAGGGTTTGCTCACCCGGGCCGTAGCTCAGGCCCGTCAGCCCGGAGGCGGCCCACAGTACTGAAATTAGGGTTTGACTGCAGTTTTGGGCTTGAAACCCTAATTTGAAGCCCAACTGCTGATTTTTTAGCCCGATTCAGATTTCAAGTCCCATGGAGGCCCAATTTGAAGGTTTGTATCATAATTAAATCTTATAATAGTTAGATTTAATTATTTCCCATGTAATCGCATCTGAGGGGCCACGAGAATCTTTATTTGTTTATTTATTTTACTCTCGTACTGATGTGATTTATTATGTGCGCACTAGTAAATAATAGAAAAGCATGCTACTTGCTTTATTTATTTACTTTTTAAACATGTTGTGATTTTAAATTATTGAGCATGCTTTATGTGATTTATTTAATATTTTAAATTGTGTCTATAAATTCTGGGATCATATTAATATATGATGGAATTTTTGATGTGACATAATTTATGAGACATAAAATAATGTGTGCACATGAAACCTTTAGAAATTAAAATACTAAGCTGGATGTTGGTTATTTTCAAACTAAATCATTAGACCTCCACAAATACGACCTCTCATTGGAAGTAAGGTGTCTCGAAGTGTAAACATCTACTTAGTAGCTTGCATTGAGACAACTTTCACTTGTCTCTAAGATTAATCTAAATGAGATAGCGAAGGATGTAAAGGGCATGCGGTATGGGTCGAATACGTATGCTAAATCACCTTTTATCATCTGGAGTTAGGATTGTGGTTACTTTGGCTTATATGTTGCCTGGAGTATAACTCATTTGTGATGTCCCTTCTCCGGATAGGTGAACATGGTCTTAGTATCTCCAATATTGATTTCTTTTGTTGGTGGATACCTAGCATGGAGAGCAATTAAAGGACCTATTTTGTTCTGGTTGAGCATTTGTCGTAAACGTCTACTTAGTAGCTTGCGGTAAATTAGCTTGGGCAATTGGAGGAAGCAAATTGCATTGTTCTATCTAAAGGTTCTATGCATGTTTGTCTCAATCATTCATAGTATGTGCAAACTTTAATCCACTTATTTGTTTTTCAAATATGTCTATTATTGCATCGCTCGTTAATTCAATTGTACACAATTCCTTGACTGGTCCAAATTTTCCTGGATGGAAAAGTGATATTGTCAAACTTTTGGATTAATTTGGACATTTATGTGTTCTGCAAACTCCCTGTCCAAGTCTGCCGACCGATGCATCTTCCGACGAGGAGCGTGCACAGTATCACATGTGGATGTGGTCAAATGGCATGGCCAGACAATACATCTTGCGTGGTATGTAAGAGGGTCTGTGTCCTCGTTATAGTGATGTATAGTATGTGCGTGATACTCAAAGTTGACAATGAGTGGTCAAATTGACAATGATGTCAAAGTTGACTTGATACTCAACACGCTACCGAAGTCATTTGATGACTTCAGAATTTCTGTTGAGTAAAACAAGAGTGAGTACATTTTTCACAGTATGCTTAGAGATCTTGTGTCAGCAAAAGCTTCTTCAGTCTTTTCTGTGAGTCGCTCTGACTTGCTTTCGGGTTAGGGTAGTGATGTTAAAGAAAAGAGGAATGAAGGAAGCAGTGCGAGCAATCTTGCATTATCAAGTCTTTCCAGATCTCTTGCTAAGAGTTCTTCTAAGTCACGTCGTAATGACATGAATCAGAAGAATGGTAAAGGAGAGAGGAATAAAGGAAAGGAAGATAGCAAGAAAGACAAATGTTTCAAGTGTGGCAAGAAGGGTCACTGGAAAGTAAATTGTCCAGGTGTGTTAACTAAGGGACAAGGTAGTCATCTTTTGCATTGGTTATTGAAACAAGTTTAGTATCAGTTTCCTACTCCTTAGTGGGTAATGGTTACTGAGGTTACTAATCATGTTTGCTATACTTTGCAGAGGACCAAGATGATAATAAAACTTGAAGATAGCGGGATTACCAACTCCAAGAAAGATGCTAGAGTTGTTGCTTTAGCTGATGGAGTTTTTACTTTGTATTTATGTTAAACAATGTTTGTGTTTTGAAGAGATTTTTGTATAAAACTCATTTTCATTTATGTTACTACGGATTATCAGTTATTTATGATAGAGTTATTCTGTCATGATAAATAACAGTGTCTTCCATTATGATTAAATAGATTTTTCTCTTCATTACTTGTTTACATAAGCCGACAGTGATCTATGCTATATTAAAGAATCTTTCTAGAGATGTGGTTACATTGGTCTTAGTAGTTTTAAGTAATTCATGGAATTATGGATTTAATCCAGGTATTCCTACGAATGGTACTTATGAAAACTACTCAGAGGTATAAGATGATAACCAGACCTTTTAATAGGCGATTGTATCTCTAGAAGTTCTTTCGTGTTTGCTCTGTGTTGAGTAACTTCTGTAGTTGCCTTAAATAGGCATCGATACTGTATCACTTAAGATATCGATATGTTTATCTAATGAACTACAAGTCTTAGTCTCTTGCTTTAATCAAGAGCGTTTAAGACAAGGTAGAGAAGAAGATAAATAAGACCGTAAAGACATTATGATTTCTTCGTAATGGTGTGTATCTGAAGTAATGTGTTTTACAGTAACTGGAAAGCAAGGGATTGTATCCCAGTTGACTACACCCGTTATCCCTAAAAGGATGGTGTAGGAAGAACAAAATAAATAAGATTCTTTAAGGTTGATTTTCTATGCTAGCTTTGCCATTTTTTGTTTTACGGAATAGCGCCAAAAAAGACAGTAGTGTATCTGCTTAACCCGTTGTCTTCTAAATTAGTTCTTAATACCCTAGTGGTTCTTGACTTTGTCAAAAGGCATTGTTGGATAGTTCGGCTTTTAAGTTGATGAAGGAAGTTGATTGGTTGGAAGAAAGGTTTTATGCTAATACTGCTTTGTGGGCTATTCAAAGTAAACGAAAAAGGTGGTTTCTTTACGTATCCTAAATACAAGCAAGTTGTATAGGATGAAACCACGAATCCAAATGTGAGATTTTTCTCCAACGATTTGGAGAAGATAATTCAAATCCATCAAGAAATACCCCGTGGCATATTGAACATACCTTGGTAGGTATGGTACCAATTGCACGGTCGCCCGTGCAAGGTGGTAAACCACAAATTAATGCACCAATAACTGACAACATAAAAGGAGCATCGTTGCAGTGGGAGGTTGCCTTAATAGGTCTAACATTACTGGTTTGTGGGAAATAGTCTTCGGACTTATTCTCAGTTGACAAACAATGTTGTATTGTTCCCTTAATGCACAATGAAGCTGTTTAGACAAACAATGCAGTTTAATGACGTCAAGTTATGGATTCAGAAATGAATCAGTAAACAATTATGGTTGTGTATCAGGATCAGTGTTACCAAATAGCTTTCCTGTTATAGGCAACTGATTGATATACAGGTAAAGAAATGCTCGAATGGTAACCTAGTATACTTCAAATTCTAGGTATGTGAGCAAAGTATGTTTCACAACAAGGCCTTCTCACTAGTTGCAACTATTAAACCCATTTAAATTATTTTATCCATAACAACACATATGAACCTAAGTATCTGGAAGATAGATGACACCATTCGTGTTTCACAAATGAGTACCTTAATAAAAGGTGATGACATCTATATGCAACAACCAGATAAGTTATGTGCAGTAAGATGAGCAACATCTTGTCTAGAACCCAAGGAAGTTCAAGTATGAACTTAAGGGAGCATCAAGGTCATGAAACAAACATTTTGATATTGTATGTCGAGAATGAGAGTTTCATGTACCAGTTATGTGTTAGCAGAAGCATGATTTTCCTTGCTCATTATGTAGATGGTGTTTTCACATTCGGAAATAGTGTGAAGATGTTATCAGGCAGAAAGAGATGGTTATACGAACAGCTTCAGAAGTAGGACATATGAGAAGTAGGACATATGAGACACAAGGATGTTCAGATATCTCAAGTCGCTTAAATTGATTCTGTGGTGGCTTGTTTCATGGCAAGAAAGGATTATTGTCTTTCTATATGGCGATCAACTAAGTCAGATATATATAATGCTATAGGCATGGTGAACAAATATCAATTCAACCCTGGACAGACACATTGGTTTATAAATGTGCCCTGCGGGTTGAATGGTATCGTATATCCAGGAGGATCATAAGAAAGGAAATCGACCTCAAACTATGTGTTTGTCTTGGAGAAGGAGTTATGGGAATCTAACACAGAAGTTTGTTGTATATTCCGATATGAAGGCTGAGTCTGTAACAACTTCATTAGCTTCGCAAGAAGCAGTATAACTCTGGTGTTGTCCTCTAGAGGCGTGTGTTCCGAATTTGCTTAATAGAATCACAAGGTACTGTGATCATGCTGGTGCAATGACAAACTCAAGGGAACCCAAGACTCACAAGGTGGTGAAACACATAGAATATGTAGTACCACATCATACGAGAAATCGTGATAAGAGGCGATGTGTATAAAGTGAGAGCGATTGACATGAAGGTCTAGCAGATTTATTTACACGGTGTTTACCTTAGAAGACTTATGAGAATCACACTCATAGTCTTGATCTGTAGGTAAGATCAATCACAAGATGATAAATGTGTAAATAAGCTAGGTCTGATATAGACACACTTAATACTATGATAAAGAAATGGTATTATCCTTTGAGTATAAGTGTGAGATTGTATACTAAAAGCATTTATGATTAAGTGTGTTCGTTTGATGCACTGGTCTTCATAAATGTGTCACATCAACATAGTCGTTATCTGATATAACAAACACACGTTAGGAACTATAATATCATATTATCTCGCTTATGGGGATGATCATATGGTGTGTAGGAGATCACAAAGGATCATATGAATCGTTTGACCTAGCGAGATATAAACAGTATCACGGTTGAGACAGTCCCTAGATAGGCTGTCGGTTTAGGCTACGACACATCAGTTTATAAGTGAGCTTATCCTAGCTATTTGGTGTGTTGGTACATCCTTATGTATTGATGGGATCAACAGTCATATCTCTAGATGCTTGTTATGATCTTAAACATAATGGAAGGCTAAGGGGCATACATAAGTTGATCACACTTTGACTTGCTACGGTGGCGAGTCTTTTATGTACTCTTATACCTGCATCTTGGGTGTGGAGGTTTGTGTGTGGCCTGCTTAGGCTGGACATGTAGGTAATCAAATCCGCTTTAGGGCGAGGACATTCCCTGAGGAGCTCACAAGGTTCATTATGCTAAACCCTGCAGGTTGAATTATTTAATTCAGGTATAAGTGAAAATGAGTGAGTGGTACTACTCAGGAAATAAGAGATTAATTAATTATGGCTAATTTTCATAAGCCAAATTAATTAATGAATGTCCGGAACCTTAAATATGTTGATAATTCAAGTTTAATGCAACCCGTTCCAAATTACGTGGTAATAAAGGGTGAGTCAGCATTGTTAACGTGGTGAAGGTTAACACAATATTTTATTAATTAATTATATTTTGGGTTGGACATGGAATTAATTAATAAAGAGGGCCCACTTTATTATTTGCATTTGGTCCCTGGTCTGGCCCATAAAATGCTCAGAGCCCATTACGGTTAAGGTTTGCAAACCCTAGCACTATAAAAGCCCTTCTCTTTATCAGATTATTATGCAATTTAATATTCAACACAAAATATTGAAAGAGAAGATAGAGAGGGGTGACAGCTGTTTCAGTGGGAGGAAGTGATCGATTCCTCTGAATCTCTGATTCAACTCGGTAGCATATCGTCACCTGATTTTTGAGGAGCAAGGGAACAGATCAGAAGATCAGATCTGTTGGAGCATGATAGCTTTGACCGATCCCACATCCAGATCTACTTCATCGTCATTATCTCCGATATAGATCTGTAGATTAGTCAATGGAGTGCAGGAATTCCGTAGATCCATCATTTGCAATTAAATATTTGGAGCATGTATAGGGTTCACCTGATTTATTCAATCTGATTTGTTTTGATATCATAAGAACGATCCAAATGGCTAAAAAAATAAATGACAACTCACGTTGTCTATTGTAGACTTAAATCCTACAATATAGTGGCTCATCATATCTTTTCCCAAATGAGGTGATGTCGGCTCTCCGCTTTAAAGTAAGGCTCGGAGGAAGGAAAGAACTTGATGAGAAACTTTTCTCGAAGCTCATCCCAAGAAGCTATATTCTCTTTGTCTAGACCTTCAAACCAATTCCTCACCCCATCTCTAAGAGAGAATGAGAAAAGTCTCATTCGAATGTGGTCTTGAGGCACTTGGTTTATCTTGATTATTTTGGTAATCTCCAAAAACCAGGAGATATGGGCGTTGGGGTCTTCCGTCAGATGGCCACCATATTGATTGTTTTGGATCATTTGCACGAGTTGTGGCTTTATCTCAAATTGTGTCACGTTGACCCCCAGCTGGAATCCTCCCGTGGCATAATCTCCTTGAGGTCGGAAAAGATTTTGGAGAGGCCTTCTTGGCTCATACCTTCCATTGAAGGCTGCCCTCATCTCCTCAAGTTGTCTTTGATGTTCATCCATCATTTCCGTCTCATCTCTTTAATCCTCCATCTCGAATTCAACACCTTCATCTCTTTGTCGCAGCTTTTGCTCTTCCAACAAACGAGCTTTGGATCTCGTGATCATAAACCAACTACAAGAATAAAAAAGCTCCAATCAAACAAACAACAAAAATTCAAATCAAACAAGCAATTGAACAAACACTTAGACTACGAGCAACTACAATTCACTAATATCTAGCAACCTACTCCATTAAGTCCCCGGCAACGGCGCCAAAACATGATGCGCTAGACATTCAATCATTTAAATTCTTAGCTAATCAAGAATAAAAATATGTCAAATTCGGGACCTTCTTCGTTCACCTGCTAGAATATTAGTTTGTGTTGTGTTGCTATTATATCTAAGCGAAATATATCATTGAGTTTGAGTATTGACTAGCATAATCTATTTTCTATCTATCTAACTCGAACAACACATGAATTATATCTATTTTCTTAACCGAACCCAGAATGGTCCGGACCGGGATTTGGCTCTGAAATCTCCCTGTTGCTCCTCTACTCCATCCGGGTCAGTATTTGCCATGCATAAACACGACCCGGGTCGATTTTTCACCAAAATTAGGCCAAACTTGATTAAAAATGCTCAATTCTTTCCCTACACAACACCAACACAACAAAACACAAAACATAAAACCAAGACAAAAACACACAAAATCATATGATATGTGGGTAAAATGAACGCAAACAAACACTCAAAATATCAATAAATTGGTCATTTTACACACATATCAAGTCTGGTGTCCAGAGACTGGAACACGGTAAGCTATTACAAATAGCCTCAAACAGGGGCGTTGAACTCTAGAGTCTATGTTCAGAGATTTTCTTGAGTGGGGATGGTTGACCTTTGAAAACGAGCAAATCTGAAGGTTGCGATTACGGCTTGTATGAAGTTCGTTTCGTATGTGAGCTTGATACATTCGTTTCTTCTAGAATTTATAACCTTCTCCTTTGTGATTGCTTTTACTATTTATAATCGAAGCAATGAAATGTCTTGAGATGTAGCCGTTAAGAGACAAATCGAATTTGAACAATTCGTTGGGTCTCTAATCTGATGGAGACAGGTTGTTTTTTCTGCTCTGCCGCACCTGCTCCGTCCTTTCCTGACATAGAGTGTCGATATCATGCTGTGTGTGAGAACGGCTCGCCAATCTGAGAAATCTTAAACTAGATATTTGAATTTAAGGAATCTCATTTTCCTTAAGTCTAACTCTTTGCAATTCCTCAGGCTTGTCTTCTTTGTCTCTACTCGTGAGATGAAACTAGATTTGATAAATTGGTGACCATCCAAGCTGGTGATATCTATTAGTTTATCTGAGTGGTAAGCTTCAAGTTGAAGTGGTTCTTAGTTTTCCTGTTCGATGCCTGACTCTTAGTTTCTTCTTTTCTTCATGATGACCAAATTGGTGGCTTCGATCTCAAACCCAGTTTTTCTTGAGCAGTTTCATTACAATTCGATAAATATTCTAAGTGGATATTACAAGTTTGTACTGACTAAGCTAATCTAGAGACACTTTCTAAGGGTGGTTTCTATACATGTTTGACACATCAAAACATAATACGGTGAGGGAATTTTGAACCTAATAAATAAAATTAACTATCTATTGAATACTATTTGAACTAAATATAATTATATAATTAAAAACTTAATTAATAAATATTATTTTAAATCTTAGAAATAGATTTTAGTACTATAAAATGCCAACTTAGGAAAGAACTGTGATTATTTTAGCGTTAAATATCATTGTTGGATTCATTAAAAGTTTTGCCAATGTAGCTAGCCACCACAATACCCCAGACATGTTTCTTATTATTGCACCTATTCCAAAACATTTGTCAAACTCATTAAACCTTGCATCCATATCCATTCTTAACATTTTTGTTGGTTGAGCAAACCAAAAATGACACCCCACAATTTGATTCTCGTGGCCTTGTGTAAGTATTTGCTCTTTGCAAATGCACAATGATATAATCTGCATCACCTTTATTGTTATGCTTTTAGCTAGAAAGAGTTTCCACACCATCCACAGTTGATATCCTTCCTCGATTGTTTATTCTAATTTCATCATTAGAAAGTTTTTGAACTTTGAGAATTCACCCGTACATATATGCTACGTACCTTCCCACGATTTTTTAATGCAATCATAGTAGTAGAGTGAATGTGTTGTAGAACCCCAATCTTTTCTACAAAACTCGCAAATCCCAATTTTATGTAAATATAATGTTGAAGTATTAAGTGGAGCAATATTAAAAGTAGAAAACTTTATCCGATATTACAAATACATCTCAAGTAATTTTGGAGTAAAATTCATAATTTTGGAGGTCATGATAAAATCATGTTGATATTGTACACGATTGATTCCACACTTAGCACATCCGAATTCAAATTCAATTTCATTTTACATATACAATTAAGTCATGAGAGATATGTGGGTACACCAATCAAATAAATTTAAAAAATGGATAAGGGTGACATATTTTTACTTGAAAAAATCAATCCGAATAATTTTGACAGAATAATCCGAAGCCTGAAACTTAATTGACCCCATTAATATTTTTATTAAAATATCTTATTACAATTATATAACCAAAATTTACATTTAAGATTGAAGATTGTGTTTTTAATCAAATATAAGTAATATAATTGTATCTAGTGTAAATAATTTTTAATAAATAATTTACTCCTTTAAAGTTATTTAATCACAAATTGAAACATATTAAATACTAATAAAACAAAAAAAAATATATGATTATCATTTAAATTATAAAACACACAAAAACTGTGATGTATTTTTATTTTTTACAAGATTTCGTATATTTTTATTATTTCTAATGAAAGCTTTTAACGGCATAAAAAAACCTTATACATTTTTAATACCAAACAAAGTATAAATTTAAATACCAAAACAAAGTCTAAATTTCAATAGCCCAAATCTTAAAATATGGAACAAATTGATTTGATCTTATCTTTTATCGATCAAATATGAATATTCAAGATTATTAATTATAAGTAAAAGTTCTTCAAAATATGTACATGATGAGTATTGATCATGGAATAAGGATGAACAGTCTCACAATCTTATAGAAAAGAGAAACAAAATTATTTAGAAATATTGATTTAATTCAAGAAATATCAAGAACAAGACAAAAGATACAGCTGGAGTTATACTATAATATCTAGACAAATTACACCAACAGGGCCTATAACCTCTTCTGGCTGATGATGCATCACTTGTCACAGTAAGCTTTTGGGATATTTAGATTTACTATCTATTTATATTAATCTCTTTTATTTTGTGCAAAAGATAATATAAGAAAGAGGATTATTTGCAAAAACCATATTATATATCTTTTTTATGATAAATTCTTAAGTGGATATATTTCTAATAATATGAAACTTGCATTTTATGTGAAATATGTGTGACATTATCCACATGTTGGATATAAAATCTTTCTAAACTATTGTAATAATGACGTGTATACGATGTTGATGTTGATATTGATATTAATGTTTAATGAAGTCCAATTATATGTCTAATGGTGGGATATTTATTCAACTGTTGGGAGGCAGTGTTACACAAGCTCCCAAATAACTGTGTTATGAACGTTAAAATTTTTTTTTAGTCTTGTATTACGTTTCATTTTAGATAATCAATATGGAATATTTAATACATCTCATTATATATAATGTGAAACTATTATATTATAGACCGT
This sequence comes from Plectranthus barbatus, assembly GCA_026898455.1. Taxonomy (NCBI): domain Eukaryota; kingdom Viridiplantae; phylum Streptophyta; class Magnoliopsida; order Lamiales; family Lamiaceae; genus Plectranthus; species Plectranthus barbatus. The sequence continues at coordinate 20,623 of JAPKLW010002686.1, read as the reverse complement.
TGATTACAATTGCTGGAAAACATTTAATAATCATCATCGATTTAACATTGGAATTGAGACACCATAGTCTCATTTCTTGTTTATCGTGTTCCGATTTTGGTTACACTAAGTGTAACTAGCCAGTAAATTACATGCTAAAGAGAAGAATGTTGAAAAGAATATGATTAGTGTTATGATGATGAAGTCATCATCAACAATCATATCACCAAAATTTTATGCACATTGATCAAGTATAATATACAAACTAAACAAGAATAATATACTAATTAATCAAGCATTAATAACATTTTAATCAAGAATATGATTTTGGTTACACTAAGTGTAACTAGCCAGTAAATTACATGCTAAAGAGAAGAATGTTGAAAAGAATATGATTAGTGTTATGATGAGAATAGTTTTTAGTATGAGAAATGAGAATAAATCTCAGCCTTTGATTTTGTGATTTCAACGCTCATGATCTATTTCATTCCGTGTGCAGTTTTCCTCGAATATCCTGCAGTTTTGCAAAAGTAATGTTATTTTTGTAATTTTAGCTTTTTTAAATCTGAAATAGTATCTCATCAGTTTTTTATTCCTTTATTCGCGCGATTTGATTTCTTCTTCCTTCTTCGTTCGATTTGATTTGTATTTCTTCTATCGATCAGGTTTTTTTCTTTGTTTCTGGATTTCGTATTCGTGTTCGGTCTCGACTTTGTTAATTGTGCATGAATATAGACCGATGTTCATTTTTACTATTATATTGTGCATCTTTAGTGTTAACTTTGTGCATTTTTGTATCTTACAGGTTCATTTATTCCAAAGTGTATTGATGAGATTCAGATCGACGTTCATTTTTACTATTATATTGTGCATCTTTAGTGTTAACTTTGTGCATTTTTGTATCTTACATGTTCATTTATTCCAAAGTGTGTTGATGAGATGAAGCATTTTAAGGACAGAGTTTTTAGAACTGTTGATATTGGTATTGAGTTTTATAGAAACTACGCTCGTGTTGCTGCTTTGAAAAATAAGATGTTTAATTTTTTTTAATTCGTATTTATATATAAATGAAGTAAATCGGGCTAAAAATGAAGTAAATCAGGCTAAAAATGAAGTAAATCGGGCTTTAAATGCAGGTTGCTGTTTGTGTTTGAGTATTTTTACAGTTTTAGCCTTTAAATGCTAAAACTGCAGGATATTGGGGCAAAAATGCCGCGTTTTTCAATTTGTTGAGAATGAATCCTGTTCGTCGATTTCATGAGATGGACGCGCGATATCTATTCTTATTTCTCATAGTAACTCCTATTCTCACCTGATCACTACCCTATATATATATATATATATATATATATATAGGGATGTGATCCAGTGAGAACCACTTTTACAATAAGAAATAAGAACCAATCATCGCCATTGATTTTGATGAATGAACGTTCAAGATTTTACTAAAATTTTCGGTCATTTTATCTAAAAAAAACCTGCATTATTGGGTATTTTTGTCATTTTGTACTTATTTAATATTCTGTTTGCATATTCAGACTCGACATACATTATATATCTAATAAACATGCATTATATACATAAGAAACATGCATTATATACCTAGGAAACATGCATTATTGTAACATCTCCCCCCAGGGACCGATGTCAGGGCCTGCAATCCGATGCACCCCAACCACATCTTCAACTGGCGTCTACCAAGCCTGGAAAGTTATTGGTAGGAGGGATCGAACCCATCCCCTACCCTTTAACATCAATCCTCAAAGGGAAGATGTCATCACTTGAGCTACACTTTTTTTTTTGTAACATCTCCCCCCCAGGGACCGATGTCAGGGCCTGCAGTCCGATGCACCCCAACCACATCTCCAGCTGGCGTCTACCAAGCCTGGAAGGTTGTTGGTAGGAGGGATCTGTAGGGTTTTACCGTGAACCGAATCACCAAAACCAAACTGAACCGGATCGATTTATGGATATTGCTCATAATTAATATTCACAAAAACCTAGCATGCTCCTATGAATTTAATGCATATCGTGGATTGAGGAATTACCATTATTCCGTCGTGTCTGAACCAATCTTTTGCGTTTGAATTTCCAATTTGAAATCAACCACGCAATCCGATTTAATCTGCGGAAACAGAAATTAGAGATCTAATTTCTAGATTAAAATTGAAAAACAAAAGGGAAGAAAGAAAGAAATCTGTTCTCCAGATTAGATCTTCAGATCTGTATCCCGGTGCTGGTCAGATCTACTACTGGTGAGGACTCCGTAGATCTGTGGCTTGAGCAAGACCAGAATTCGAAAATTCTCCTCCTCCCTTCTCAAAATCGGCGCCTCCCTCTCTCTCTCTTAGATCTAGTGTTTTTCAAATTGTGTTATGAAGTGGCTGGGGTTTCAGAGAGTGAGAGGTCTATTTATAGACCTAGGGTTATAAAACCCTAGTGGGCTCCTGAGCTCAATTCAGCACACTTATTTGGGCCAGGCCTGGGACCTAATGCAAATAATAAAGTGGGCCTATAAATTAATTAATTCCCATGTCCACAACCCAGGACATAATTAATTAATTAATATTAATTCTTTTTCACCACAGAATTAATACTGACCTACCCCTTTATTACCACGTTATGAGAACGGGTTGCATTAATTGAGAATCCCCATATTTAAGGTTACCGGACATCCATTAATTAATTGAAGCCTCTGACAAGCTCTAACTACAATTAATTAACATCTTATTATTCCTGAGTAGTACCACTCAAACCTTATCACTCGTGCCTGAACTTAATCAGCCTGCAGGACTTTGGCACGATGAATGTTATTGAGCTCCTCAGGGAATGTCCCCATCCTATTACTCGGATATGGTTACCTAAACCCAGTCTCAGGCGGTACTACATGAACTGCTGTTACCCAAGATGCGGATATACGAGCACGTTACTTAGGCTCTCCACCATGGCAAGTCAAAGCAACAGTCAACTCGTGCAAACCCCTGAACCTTCATTAGGGTTTGGACTCAATCCATATAACGAGATCTTATATTCGCTGATGTCAGATAGACGAATACATCTCACTGCGGTACATCAATACGCCACCTTTGCGTACCAGCATGTCAAGTAACCAAGACAGACTACTTATTCTGACAATGCCGCAGCCATCCGGACATACGTATCCTCTTACGCTGTCTCGGCTGTGATCAGGTTTATGTCTCACTAGGTCAAGTGATCATACTGTCTTCTGCGATCTACAACACGCCGTATGATCGTCCCTATCGGTGAGACAAGAGGAAACCATTGTTCATACATGTACGATTGTTAACAGATAGGAGAAATAAACCGTTCTATACTCATTATAATAAATGCTTTCAGTATACAAAACCCATCAATCTCCTACTTATACTCATAGCATAACTAAGCTATTACAGAGTATACAGTCCGTCTATCTAGTCTGCTATCTTTTTAACCACTATCAGTGGTTGGCATCCACCTCAGACCCAGATCACGAATATGTCTTTCATAAACTTTATTCGGTAAGCTCTTTGTAAACGGATCAGCAAGATTGTCAGCAGTGTCAATCTTCTTAATCAGCACATCGCCCCTCGATACGATTTCTCGTATGATATGGTACTTTCTCTCTATGTGTTTGCTTGCCCTGTGAGACCGCGGTTCCTTTGAGTTAGCCACTGCACCAGAGTTATCACAATAGATTGTGATGCTCCTTGGCAAACTCGGGATCACGCCTAACTCTAAAAGGTAGTTCCGGAGCCACACCCCCTCTTTCGAGGCGTCGGAGGCGGCGGCATATTCCGCCTCCATGGTGGAGTCAGCAATGCATTTCTGCTTTGAGCTCCTCCAAGATACAACTCCACCTCCCAGGGTAAACACATGTCCTGAGGTCGATTTCTTCTCATCCTGGTCCCCTTGGAAATACGAGGCTGTATAACCAACAGGGCACAAATCCTCACTTTGATATACTAGGCAGAAATTCCTAGTTCTTTTCAAATACTTGAGGATGTGCTTTACAGCAGTCCAGTGCGCCTGTCCAGGGTTAGACTGAAATCTTGCTACCATGCCAACGGCATAACAGATATCTGGCCTGGTACACAGCATCGCATACATTAGACTACCCACAGCCGAAGCGTATGGTACCATACTCATCTCGTCTTTCTCCCGCCGTGTCTGAGGACACTGCCCACCAGAAAGACGAACGCCATGTCTGAAAGGTAGCAAACCTTTCTTGGAGAGTTGCATGCTGAACTGGGCTATCACAGTTGAAGGGATTCGTGAACTGAATCACGAAGTCCGTTTGCCAAGGATCGTTAATTGGAATATCAAAAATAAATTTCTATGCCTATGAACAATCCTAGCATTCTCCTATATTATTATGCATAAGAAGGTTTATGCGGAATACCTGGATCGATGATCTCTCAAGAACGCGTGCGCGGAGATGCCCTTTGATCTTTCCCACGCACAAAGATTTAATTTCCTAACAGATTGAGGAAATAAATCTATGAAAATAATAAAATTATTTTTGAAAATAAAGAGGAGAGAGAGAAGAAGAAAAATCCTCCTGATTTGATCTTCTGATCTGTATCCCAACTCGATCTGAAAATCTGGTGAAGATTCTCTATCAGATCCCTTGCCCGGTTGAGAAGCAGAATTTCCTCCTCGTTCTCTGATCTTAGTCGATCACCACAGCTCCCAAAACCTGGTTTGCTGTGTGCAACTTATGATCTTGTGGTGTGTTGAGATATGAGGAACTGAGGCCTATTTATAGGAAATTACTGGACTCCTATTGGGCTTGAGTTTCATGGGCCAGACCAGGGACCAAAATGCAAATAGCAAATAAGGCCTATCAATTAATTAATTCCCATATTCAACCCAGAATATAATTAATTAATTAATATTGATTCATTCCACCAGAGAATCAATACTGTCCTACCTATTTGCTACCACGTTTTGAGGTACGGGTTGCATGGGCTCGATATATCCCCACATTTAAGGTTACAGATATTCGTTAATTAATTTAAGCTCTGACAAGCTATTTAATTAATTAACATCTTATATTCCTGAATCAATCCGTTCAAACCTTTTCACTTATGCTTGAACTTAATCAGCCTGCAGGACTTAGCATAACGAACCTTTTGAGCTGTTCAGGGAATGTCACCATCCTATACTGGATGTGGTTACCTAGTTCCAGTACCAGACAATCATACACAAACTGTTATTACCCAAGATACATATATACAAGCTCAACTAGAGCCTTTCACTGCAACTCAAAGTAATACACAATCTGCATATACTTCTGTACCTTCATTTATGCTTAGGATCTCGTCAAGCCATAGAGATCTAGATTCTTTTAATGTCAGATAAAAGAATCGATCTTGACTTAGGTCCTTATCAATGTGTGCCCCACACCAGCATACCAAGCCATCCAAGATAAGATGCTTATTACTGCGTATGCTGCAGCCTACACCGACAGTTTATCCTGGAACTGTCTCAGCTGTGATAACTATTTATATCCATACGATCTTCCGTGATCTTCTACACACCGTATGATCTCCCTATCAACGAGATAAGAGGATAATTGTGTTTGCGATACACGTTTGTTAATTCAGATAGGAGATGAACTTACAACATTTATGATTCCCAGTATATTAACCAATCGACCTTGTACATAATATACCAATCATAATGCTTTCAGTATATAAATCCATCAATCTCCCACTTATACTAAAAGCATTATACAGGTGCTTTCCAGAGTATAACGCGTCTAAACTAATCTAGCTGTTACATCAAACATTCTACGTGGATAGCTTTGCCCTCAGCCCAAGGTTACGTACATGCATCTCGTAGACCTTCTAAGGCAGAGCCTTTGTGAATGGATCCGCTAGATTATTTCTTGTATCAATTTTCTGTACTAGCACATCACCCCTTGCTACGATTTCTCGTATAATATGGTACTTCCTTTCAATGTGTTTTGTTGCTCTGTGAGTTCGTGGTTCCTTTGAATTAGCCACAGCTCCCGAATTATCACAGTATATCGTGATTGACTTGGGCAGCTTAGGAATCACGTCCAACTCCAGAAGGAAGTTTCGAAACCATACGGCTTCTTTCGAAGCTTTAGAAGCTGCCACATACTCTGCTTCCATGGTGGAGTCTGCAATGCACTTCTGCTTTGCACTCCTCCATGATATGGCCCCACCTCCCAATGTAAACACATAGCCAGAGGTGGACTTCTTTTCGTCTCAGTCTGCCTGGAAATCCGAATCAGTATAACCCACAGGGCACAACTCTTCACACTGATAGACGAGACAATAGTCTCTAGTCCTTTTCAGGTATTTGAGTATGTGCTTTACCGCGGTCCAATGCGCCTGTCCAGGGTTAGACTGGTATCTCGCTACCATGCCTATAGCAAAGCAGATATCTGGCCTCGTACATAGCATTGCATACATGAGGCTCCCCACGGCCGATGCATACGGCACGTTCCTCATTTCATCTTTCTCCCTTTGTGTCACCGGACACTAATGCTTGGAAAGATATATGCCATGTCTGAAGGGTAACAGACATTTCTTGGCAGTTTGCATACTGAAACAGACAATCACAATATCCACATATGATCCTTGAGAAAAGGTCAGCATCCTCTTATTGCGCTCCTGCAGTACTTTTACCCCTAGGATGTATCCTGCATCCCCAAGGTCTTTCATATGAAACTGCTCGAATAACCACCCCTTTCTGCCCGACAATACTTCCACATTGTTGCCAAATAGGAGAATATCATCTACATATAGTGCAAGGAACACCACGCTTCCGCTGACACATAGACGTTACACGCAACTCTCGTTTGAACATTGTGAAAATCCATAGGATTTAATCACTTAATCAAAACGCAGATTCCATCACCATAAGAATCAGATAGAGAGTGCAGGACAATGTTTATTTCTGCCCGCTTATTAATTTGTCCACCTCTCTTTCTGTACTTTCTCATGATTCTCATCATACTGATGAAGTGCAGAACTAACAAACTCCCCTCAGTCATTTTCTTGCAAATCAGGTCCTTCACAAGATCATAACTGATAGTTCGTCTCACCTTCCCATATACTTTCACAAGGTCCCTCCATATCTCAACAGCAGTTCGGAACTTCTTGTACATGAGCTTTAATTCTCTAGACAGACTCTTCATGATGAGTCTGCGGGCAAACTCATCAGAAGCTATCCATCTGTCATAGAACACTCGCTCATAACCAGTACAGTTCCTATACTGAGGAGACAGTGGGTCCATGTAAAGTACATAGACAGGTTTTGCAGTACAGAGTATTTCCATGAAGCAAAACTTCCATTCAGGAAAATTGGGACCGGTTAAAGGGTTTAGTGCTAAGAGGTTTACAATATGAATAGACATGTCTGAATACAATAAATTAAGAAACATAAATTAAAACATAGTCGCAAACTATTGAAACAATTAAATATTGAAACCTTGTGATAAAGCAATATTAATGTTTCCTCCAATTTGCCTAAGTATTACTATTGCAAGCCACACATGTGGACGTTTACAACAAAACACTTAACCAGACTGCATCTTTCAATTCCAGTCCTTTAATTCCAATCCATGCCCGGGTTCCTTAGACAAATGGAATTAATAATTGGAGACTAACTTAAGACCATATTATCCTACTGAGAAGGGACATCACAAATGAGTTATACTCTGGATAACATCTAAGCTAGCTTACCACCAAAGCAAACCCTCCCATATAAGGATCTATTAGAACACACCCGATTCCTATAATATGGTTGTCTCATTTAATTCAATCCCTAGAGAACTTATGAAAATTCAATACGCAAGCTACACATGTAGACATTTATGCATGAACTCCCACTTCTCACATGAAATAAATGTTTGTTTTAAGAAATCCTATCTATTAGAACTTATGAATAATAAATTAAGTAAGCTACACATGTAGACGCTTACCTAATAAATTACCCACTTCCAATGAAGGATCGCTTTGTGGAGGTCTTACAAAATTATGAGCTTAGTAATTTTTAGTTCATAAGGTTCAATTGCACAGATTATTTTATGTAGCCATAATTATAACATTGCTAAAATTCTATCATGCAAGGCATGAACCCCGAATTTATAGTTATAATTAATTACATAAAATAAATCACATATCATGCTTTAAAGCTGTAAATAAAAGCAGTAAACGTGCTTCTATTATCTACAACATGCTTGTATGCTGCGCAATTATATTAAAACGTATATCATGCGAAGACAAATAATAAAGCAAATAAAAAAATGTCTTCATGGCCCCATGATACGAAATAAAAATTAATTCTAACTATTACAAGTTGGAATTAACAATACAAATCTTCGACTGGGCTCCCACTACTTGGACTGGGATCTGAATTCATTTTCCGAATATGGGCCTCCAAGATTTAATTTATCGGAAAATTGGACAACTGGGCCAGTTAACCAAATCGCGGACCTAGGCACTCATTGCAAGCTCAATAGTCCACGAGAACTTAGCCCGACGAGCCACCACCTGCGAACCACCGCCGCCGGTGACTCGCCACCACCGTGGGGCTCTCGGAGTCGCGCAACAGCCATGCACGTACGTGCATGGATGTAGCCCGCGATCCGCCTCCTCCGGTCGTTGCCCGTTTCGCATGCCGCCGCCCCGGCTTGCCCCGACCGTTGCCCGAACCGCCGTTCATCTTCTTCTCCACCGTTAGCCTCCGTGACTCACCGGAATCGCACAAGATTGGAATCGGAGGCTCGCGCGAACCATGCAAAACCTAGGGTTTTCGTGTGTCTGGCCCGCGCCCTAGCCCCCGTCGCCGTCCAGCCCGTATCCCCGGCGACGGAGCCACTGCCGCACCACCTTGCCCCCATCCGACGTCGACCGAGGGAGGAGAGACCGCCGCCAGCGTGCGCGCAGGGCCGCGCGCAGCCGTTCCCGGCCAGCCTTGCCCGCTCACCTCTTGCCATCGACCTCACCCGGAGCCGCCGCACCAGCCTTGGCCGCGCAGCCGTCCGCCTGCGTGCGTGCGCGCGCCGCGCACGCTGAAACCCTAGGGCTTCCGCACGCGGCTGCGGCACTACCGCGGCTGGCCGTGCCCCGCCGCGTCTGACCGCCGTGCATGGTGTTCGCGCCGTGTCGGCACTGTCACGCGTCGTGCGGCCTGATCACTGTTATTTCTAACAGATTAATTATAATAACAGCGGCAAATAAATTTGTAAACCCTAAGGTTATCGATCCAGGGGAATTGTGTGGGGAAACTATCCTATACACTAGCTATGATCCTAAGATTCATTGTTTGAGAGATCCAAAATCAGGGTTTTATAAAAGTAAAGAAAACAATGCAGAAAATTAAAGTAGTTCGGAAAGCAAATTTAAAGGAACACAGATTCTACGGAAGAATTCATATTATGGATGACATGTAGGAATCAATTAATTTAACATGTGGAATACTGCAACAATGTTATATTTCCTTGTTTGGCAAATATAACCTAGATTACTAACTAGTGACTATCTCCGCTCGGTCTCAAAGTACACCAAATTAGTCAATCTGATAAGCAAATCAGTTTAATTCCAACAGCCTAGTACATCTGTTTGGATAGTGTAGAACGTATCATGCATTCCTAATCCCACTATCAATATTCACCTCTCGGTCCTTCTATCAATAGCTAGACATCTAAATTAATCGTCACCTCTCGGTCCTTGAATTAATCTAGAATTATTGAATAAACATAGGAATCATGAACCTAATTAATTAATCCTAACATGCATCCATAATAATATCAACCCCTAGAACCCGCTAGGGTTTCTAGCCACTCATCACAGATAGAAATCCAAAAGGAAACATATTAAATTGCATAAACATAAAGAGCTTACAAGAAAATAAAAGGGTTTCGTATTTCCCAAGTCTCCAAACTCTAAAAACTAAATTTTAGAATGAAAATATGATACGGAATTAATGGGGGATTCTGAAAAATCGAATTTACATAGGAATTTATAGTGGTGGATGTGTATCCTATCAAATCTAGGGCTAAAGATATGAATAAATCCGTTTTTCCTCGAATTTCCGCTCCAGCAGACAGCCTCGCGTCGATCGTGGCTGATCCACGTCGATCGACGTGGCTTCTTGGTCGGCGTCGATCGATGCTGATTGGCGTCTGTCGATGCAGCTTCTCGCCCCTTCTGCGCGGTCTCACGGTTTTGGCCATAACTTTCTCTCCCGAACTCCGATTGACCCGATTCCAGCTGCGTTGGAGAGCTAACTCAAATCATCATCCATTGCAATGTGCCAATAGCTCGAATTACTCTTGTGGAAGAACTCTTCATTGCTACTCTTACACATCACTGCTTCCGGAACGGATTTCTCGTGAACTTAGGCCTAAAACCCTACAAAAATACCAAAATGCGCATAATACCACCTAACATAGACTCATGCATAGAATATATATATATAAACTCAATAAAACTACATAAAATAGTAGAAAATAATATAGATAAGCGAGTAAAATAATGAGCTTATCACGGCCCTTCGTTCTTCGTGTTCTTCGCATTCTTCGTTCTTCGTTTTACAGATTTAATTTTTTTGAAATAAAAGATTACATGGAATAATCCTAATTACAATTTAAAAAATCTAAATCTAACCACAGATTTATCTCGTGGGTGAAAAATGAATCCATATAAAAGGGCGGATTAACCCGAGAACCACGAGGACGAAAAACATACAATCAATCCAAAAACCATCCATTGCATGCAATCAATAATAATAATCATGCATGATCATAAGCAATATTATTTTTCCGATAGAGCCAATTAATTAACCTGGCTCTGATACCAATTGAAGGGATTCGTGAACTGAATAACGAAGTCCGTTTGCCAAGGATCGTTAATTGGAATATAAAAAATAAAATGCTATGCCTATGAACAATCCTAGCATGCTCCTATATTATTATGCATAAGAAGGTTTATGCGGAATACCGGGATCGATGATCTCTCAAGAACGCGTGCGCGGAGATGCCCTTTGATCTTTCCCACGCACAAAGATTTAATTTCCTAACAGATTGAGGAAATAAATCTATGAAAATAATAAAATTATTTTTGAAAATAAAGAGGAGAGAGAGAAGAAGAAAAATCCTCCTGATTTGATCTTCTGATCTGTATCCCAACTCGATCTGAAAATCTGGTGAAGATTCTCTATCAGATCCCTTGCCCGGTTGAGAAGCAGAATTTCCTCCTCGTTCTCAGATCTTAGTCGATCACCACAGCTCCCAAAACCTGGTTTGCTATGTGCAACTTATGATCTTGTGGTGTGTTGAGATATGAGGAACTGAGGCCTATTTATAGGAAATACTGGACTCCTATTGGGCTTGAGTTTCATGGGCCAGACCAGGGACCAAAATGCAAATAGCAAATAAGGCCTATCAATTAATTAATTCCCATATTCAACCCAGAATATAATTATTTAATTAATATTGATTCATTCCACCAGAGAATCAATACTGTCCTAACTATTTGCTACCACGTTTTGAGGTACGGGTTGCGTGGGCTCGATATATCCCCACATTTAAGGTTACAGACATTCGTTAATTAATTTAAGCTCTGACAAGCTATTTAATTAATTAACATCTTATATTCCTGAATCAATCCACTCAAACCTTTTCACTTATGCTTGAACTTAATCAGCCTGCAGGACTTAGCATAACGAACCTTTTGAGCTGTTCAGGGAATGTCACCATCCTATACTGGATGTGGTTACCTAGTTCTAGTACCTGACAGTCATACACAAACTGTTATTACCCAAGATACAGATATACAAGCTCAACTAGAGCCTTTCACTGCAACTCAAAGTAATACACAATCTGCATATACTTCTGTACCTTCATTTAGGCTTAGGATCTCGTCAAGCCATAGAGATCTAGATTCTTTTAATGTCAGATAAAAGAATCGATCTCGACTTAGGTCCTTATCAATGTGTGCGCCACACCAGCATACCAAGCCATCCAAGATAAGATGCTTATTACTGCGTATGCTGCAGCCTACACCGACAGTTTATCCTGGAACTGTCTCAGCTGTGATAACTATTTATATCTCACTAGGTCAAATGATCCATACGATCTTCTGTGATCTTCTACACACTGTATGATCTCCCTATCGACGAAATAAGAGGATAATTGCATTTGCAACACACGTTTGTTAATTCAGACAGGAGATGAACATACAACATTTATGATTCCCAGTATATTAACCAATCGACCTTGTACATAATATACCAATCATAATGCTTTCACTATATAAATCCATCAACAGTATCCACACAGGTTGCCTGGGATAAGCTCATCATTCTTCTCTTACGATCTCGTAAGACCTTAATCCCAAGAATGTAGCCAGCTTCTCCCAGATCCTTCATTTGGAACTGTTCGGACAACCAAATTTTGATTTCGGATATCACTCCCTCGTTGTTTCCAAATAGGAGTATGTCATCAACGTATAGTTCAAGGAAGATCACGCTCCCACCGACATAAAGTCGGTAAACAAAACTTTCGTTTTTCGACTGTGCAAATCCATAGGATTTAATCACATCGTTGAAACGTAAGTTCCACGACTTTGAAGCTTGCTTAAGTCCATACAAGGACTTCCTAAGCTTCCAGACAAGATGTTCTTCGCCCTTGCTTATGTAACCCTCGGGTTGCTGCATATAGATGTCCCTACCTTCTTCAAGGTAATCGTTTAGAAAAGCGGTTTTGACATCCATCTGCCAGATCTCGAGGTCCATATGCGCAACTATGGAAAGGAGTATCCAGATGGATTTGAGCATGGCTACGGGTGATAAGGTTTCGTCATAGTCAATGCCCTCTTTCTGACTATAACCCTTTGCCACCAGCCTGGCTTTAAAAGCCGTGATCTTTCCATCCGCCCCTTTCTTTCTTTTGTATACCCATTTGCACCCTATGGCCCTAAAGCCATCCGGCAAATCAGTTTTCTGGTATATATCCATAGGAGTTATGGATTCAATTTCAGAATCCATGGCGACACGCCATTTGGCAACATCCTTATCTTGCACTGCCTCTTCGTAAGTCAGTGGGTCAGAGTCCTCATGTCCGTCTTCCGGGCTCAAGTCCGAAGACTCACCCACGAACATGTACCTTTCAGGCTGGAAAACAACTCTCCCACTACGACGAGGCATCGGTGCCGTGTCAGTAGTAGGTGCAGCGACTTGTGGTCCCGCACCTTGCACTGAAAAACGTGTCTGCGGTGCTGTACCTCTCACAGGTGCACCCACATCTACACGTTCCCCTTCCCTTGGAATTGCATTCTCGTTCTCAATTTCTTGAAGAATGATATCACTCCTTGACCTGTGATTACTCACATACTCGTCCTCCAAGAATCTAGCGTTGGTGCTAACAACGACTCTTTGACTCTCAGGCAGTAAAAGTAACCACCTTTCGTTTTCCTGGGATATCCTATGAACATCATTACTTTTGACCTGCTTTCTAACTTATCATGTTCCTTCGACAGTACGTGTGCCGGACAGCCCTATACTCTAAACTTGTACAAACTAGGTTTGCGACCAAGGAAGAGCTCAGAAGGTGTCTTAGGAACTGATTTAGAAGGCACCACATTAAGCACGTAAGCTGCTGTTTCCAATGCGTAGCCCCAAAACGAAATTAGCAAGTTTGCATAACTCATCATTGATCTTACCATCTCTAGAAGAGTTCTATTTCTTCTTTCAGCTACACCGTTTTGCTGGGGAGTACCCGGTGCAGTCCACTGTCCACTGGGATGTAATCCCATTTTCTAACAAATATTGCAGGAACTCGTTACCGAGGTATTCGCCACCGCGGTCAGATCGCAGCGACTTGATAGTTTTCCCGACCTTCTTTTCTACTTCAGCCTTGAACTCTTTGAATTTCTCAAAGCATTCAGATTTGTAGCGAAGCAGGTAAACGTATCCGTACCTTGAGTAGTCGTCAATGAAAGTGACGAAGTACTCGTACCCACCACGAGCCTGTGTGGACATCGGTCCAAATAAGTCAGAATGGATCAATTCCAACACTTCCTCTGCTCGAGACTGACTAGCCTTGAAAGGCCTAGTTGACATCTTGCCCTCGATGCAGGATTCACAGATGTAGCACCCCGACCCAGAAGTAGGATCCGGACGCTACCGAAGAGACACAAAAGAAAGAAAGAAAATAAAGAAAAACTGCAATAGTTCTTTTTGTTTTTACATCAATTTGACACCTGGATGAATCACAATAAGTATGTATGAAGTTTACTAGTCAAAATGCCAAATAAGAAATGCATTTGACAAGTCAAAGAACTAATAATAACCTGGATATAAAAATTGTGATTCAATTAACAATCAATTGTCAAGAACATAAAAGACCAATTGAAGCTGGTGCAACAATTTATTAGTCAACAAAAGGATCAATACATTGACTAATTAAAAATAACCAATAAACATAGAACATATTTCATCGATATCAACAATCACATTCAATTCAAGGGCACCAGGTGGCCATTACAAAAGATACAAGGACATAGGTTCAAGAGTTCTAATAAACGGAAGCATAGATACAATCATATAAGTTTGACCAATTCCTTATCAACAAAAGAGTTGTTATATACATCGAAAGTTGACTAGACAAGGCAAAAGAATAAGTCAACTGTTCAAAAGTATAAGGATTGGTCCCATCGTCCACCACGGCAGCTGCCTTCGTCATGTACCTGAAAATATTTAAAAATATTTGGGTTGAGCGCAAAGGGCACTCAGTGGGCATTTCCATTTGCTTTAAACAATAATGTCCAGTCATAAAGATTTTGCATGCTAAAACATTAACATATCATATGGCATCACAAGCCCATAACATATTTTTGAAGAACATAATGGATTGAACTCAATGTGATCACATCATAACATATATTTGTGCCCGAAAGCAACATATTTGCACCGAAGCGCCATATTTGCACCGAAGTGCCATATTCGGATATCCTTAGAGTTCATACAATCCATAGCATATTGAAAACATTTGAGAGCATGCTTGACATGGACATGAATTTTATAAAATAAACACGGTTTTAAAATGAAAGCCACGTGTTGGTTTAGAAATCACCCACCTCTTAGCTTAAAGCTGAAGCTTTACTTTCAATGGAGACACCCTAAGCCTGCTGTCTCTGATTAGGGCCTACATAAATATAACTAAGTCTAAGTGACCTAGTAGAAATGTAAACCGAACTAAAATATAAAGACTAATGTAACTACTAATGCTCTTATAATTGAAGCTCGATGGGAGATAGAATCGAAGTAGAAAGAATTTCAAGAATAGGAACTTGAATGGAAATAAAGATAATTCGGAAATGGGGCTAAAATCTTTACTTATTGTAATATACAAAATAATTAAAACTCCGTGATACAAAATCTTAACAAAATATTGAACTACAAACATCTCATATAATTAATACCACAATTTCTATTAAACCATATATAATAATCAGTGAGTTACCATAACATTTAAATTAAATATCTACTAATATCTTTGGAGAAATATAGTATAAACATTTATAAAAATTAAAGTAATTTAAATCCCTAACTAAATGTCACATAAATATTATATATTATATTAAGGTTCTAAAATAATTAAAATTACTCTATGTTTAAATCAACCAACTAACAAAATAAACATAAAAATGAATGAAAGACACCTACACACTAAACTCACGCACACAAAACAACACACACATAAACACACGCATCACACACACCCAACACCCTAAACTCACGCACACACATACAGTAGAACACACACACACACACCTGCCCAACACGCACACACAGAAAACAAAACAGAGCACATACACATACAATACTCATAACTGAAACAGACATGTTTTTTAGGCTCTCCCTCTCGACAGCACACATAAACTTGTAAAATTTTAGCCTTACAGAATATATTTTTCAAAACACCAAATTAACCATAATACTAAAACTAAAACATAATATTATCCAATATAACAAGTAATAAAAGAAAAACGACAAATATAATAAATAATTGTTATAATTAAAACAGCCCCATTAGTACATGATTTAACATGCTTAGAACAAGAAGATTAAAGATAAGCATGTAGATAAAAGATTTTGTGAGGACTAGGGTTTTAACCCCTTTTTAGCTTTGAGATTAAAGGCTCTAAATTAGCAAAATTTACAGATATGATTCAGGGAAAAGAATATAGAATGAAGAGAGGATTTCAAATATGTAAAGAAATCGGAGGTCATTCAACTGGAGAAGAAGAAACGGCGAGAGAGAAAAAGAGAAATGAGGAGAGAAAAAGAGAAATGAGGGAGAGAACATACCTGACGGTGGGGGAAGGAAATGTGAGGATGAGATGAGGTTTAGGTGTTTTAATTTGAGTTGGGGAAGGAAAAGATAATAATAATAATGATAATAATAATAATAATAATAATAATAATAATAATAATAATAATAATTTAATTTATACTCTTAATTGGTAACTACAAAATAATTAGTAATATAGTCAATCCTATTCCTAATTACGTAAAGTAAAATTCTATAGACTCGTATCAATCAATATAATAATCTAGAAGGTTCATTCATCTCGATTCAACTAGAGTAGGGCCTCAAATAAAATTCGTGGCTTATCGGGCTTAGAGCCCAAAAGGCCCAACATATAAAAATAATCAACTCTTATTATTTAAAAGCCCAAAAAGCATTTTAATCTATGAAAAGGGCCAAAATTAAGTCCATAAATATAAATATAGATTTGGGGTATTACAAATCTACCCCTCTTAAAAGAATTTCGTCCCGAAATTCACGTACCAGTTATAAGTAAATCTGGGTAAAGCTTGATGATATCCTCTTCAACTTCCCATGTAGCTTCATTCGTTCCGTGGTTTTTCCACTGAACCTTAACTAGGGATGTCTCCTTATTTTGCAATCTTTGAATCTTACGATCAAGTATAGCTATTGGAATCTCTTTATATGTAAGATCAAGGTTGACCTCTACATCATCTTCATGCACTGTGTGACTTGGATCGAAGACATATTTTCGAAGCATCGAAACATGAAAAACATCATGGATTCCTCCAAGCTTAGGTGGTAAAGCAAGTCGGTAAGCAGCTTCACCTATTCGATCAAGAATCTCATATGGACCAATGAAACGTGGTCTTAACTTTCCTCTTTTTCCAAAACGGACTATTCCTTTTACAGGGGATATTTTAAGGAAAACTTTATCTCCTACTTCAAAATGCAGCGGTCTTCTCCGCTGTTGGAACAAAATCACAACAATCACAATTGGACAGTCATCACATTTTGAGCTTAAAGGTTGAGATGACTGATTGATGATGTCGTTAGATGTTGATCCTTTTCATTCCGGGTTGTTCGCTAAAGGTTATTTATGTCATTACTAATTGGTTATGACATTGCAGAAAACCAGGAATTATGGAAAACATCGGTCGAGGACGTGGACGAGGCCGTGGCCGGGGTAGAGGCCGAGGTCGGGGCAGAGGACGAGGGAGAGCAAACCCACAGAATGATTTTGAGGCCCCGATTCTAGAGGAGGTTCCTGTCCTCCACGACTTTGAGGAATATGAAGAATTGTCTGACGAAGACAGTGTGACAGTGCAGGGCGCACCTCACCAACCCCCACCTGAGAGGGCACCTGCTAGTTCTGCCTTTAAACTTGTAGAAACCTTCCGCAAGCAACAGCCACCCACTTTCGATGGGACAGGAGGTCCTACTGCTGCAGAGGATTGGGTAAGAGAGCTGGAAAAGATATTCCGGCACATGCAGTGCACAAAACTAGAAAAAGTTAACTGTATGACTTATCAGCTCAAGGGAAAGGCAGATCGATGGTGGGAGACGTATATGAAATCTCTAGCACCGGCTGAACAACAACAGATGGGTTGGGAGAACTTCAAGGAGGCTCTGTACGAGAAATTCATCCCAAAGCAGTATCGAAAGGATAGAGAGGTGGAATTCTTCTTACTGGAACAGGACAAGATGACCGTTGATGAGTATGACACCAAATTTGGTGAGTTGTTGCAGCTAGCGCCGCATCAGGCGGACACACCTGAGAAGATGTCAGACAAGTTTAGAGAAGGGTTGCGTGAAGACATCCGCACGCAGTTGTCTACCATCACTGGGTTGACCTATCAGGAACTCTTGAGAATGGCGCTGGATATTGAAGCTTCTAAGAACAAGAAGAAGTTGCCGGTCTGGGGAGCTCCGGAACCCCAAACTTTAGCCCCCACACAGAAGAGAAAGCGGGAGGAGACTCCGAAGCAGACTTATCATGGACAGGGTAGCCAGAAGCGCCTGGATCAAGGGAACTATCAGAATTTCCAGAGGCGTAATTACAATCAGTCGTATCAAAAGAATGATGCGCAAGCGGCTCCCAGGAACGAGCAGAGAAACATGGGCCTGCAAAACTGTAATAAATGTGGAGGAAAACACTCAGGGGAGTGTATGAGGGGAGTAAACAAATGTTTCAATTGTGGAGGCACAAGACATTTCTCCAGACAATGTCCTTCACCTCAATCAGGAGGAGGAAATCGCCAGAATTTTCAGAAGCCGGGCAACCAACAGTTGAAGGCGATCAGAGGTAACCGCCAGCCCTGGAGAGGAAACACATGGAATCGTGGAGGGGGCAGGCAGGATCATCAGTCACCACCAAGGCGCCCGAATGAGAATCAGCCCGAAGGAAATCAACCACAGAGGAGGGCTAGAGCATATGCCCTGGAAGGGAACAAGGACGAAGGAACCTCGCTCTGATACCACTTCTGTAACGCCCCCAACTGACCTTCCCAACTTTGGGGCGCGCTACAGTCGTGGTCGATGATTTTCATGTATTTTCATAAATTAAAACAGCGGAAGATTCATCATAATTCAGAAGAGCATTAAGAAATAACGTTTAAACACGTTTTATCAACGTTTGAAAGGGAACAATATAAGGAGTTAAACATTTGTTCACAAAAGCATTCAAAATACGGGAAGGATAAAGTTCAGAGAGCGGTGCAGCAGTGTGTGCAGCGTAGTGGAGATATGCATATGAAGATGCATAGCTCAGGATCTTTCACAATCTGTACAAATCCTTGCTCCGCTTGTTTACACCCCGCACTTCCATTCTCGCTGCTTAACCTGCGTATTTTAGAAATAATACGAGGGGCTGAGTACAATTGTACCCCGTGGAAACATGCCCGAAAAATACAGTTTAAGTAAGAATGCTATGCAACTCACACAGATAGACACGGGGTTTTTTTGGAAATAAACCGTGTTATCTAAAACATTTTATTTCGCACGTGCTATTTGATATGTTATTATATTTGTTTACCGTTGTGTAACTGAAAGCTGGCCTACTTCCAAGTTACGATGAACAGCTGGGAATGGATAAACCACTCAACCCACTGTCATCAATTAGTGCACTAGTCTCAGTATAATACCTTGAGACCCGATCGATTTCAGATAATAAGGCTTCTACCTTTTCTTTCGAATAGGGCTTCTACCCTTTCTTTTAATTAGGGCTTCTACCCTTTTCTTTTAATGAGATCAGCGCAGTAATTTCCTGGTTCATTCTCATTAAATCATCTCTCTGAAAGCGTCAACTGACAGAGGTACAAATATAATAGCACAAAAACATTTAGCATAGCAATCAGTTAAAACAAGACCATTTTCACACATTTTGTAAACTGAGTATGAAGCTCGGAAAAACATTTACTTTTACTGAAAATAGTTCCCACCTGTGTTATGCTTACGGGTATAAAAGACGGTCTTGTTATTCGTGCAGATTGAGCTGTGTTCCCTTTAACTTTAAATCCCCTTCAAAAATAATCACAATATATACAATTAATTAGGATGGATAGTCTAAGTATTCATGTCAGCGTTAACTGATAATACTAGACGAAATTAGGACCTATGATCGACATCTAACCGACAACTTCCTATCATTCAACTTGAACCCACTTCGCATAATCCAATCTCCAACTAAATAAATTCACAATTTAAATTCCAATTCCAAATCATGTCTCGACTTTACTTTAATCGAACTAATCAAATTCCAACATCCAATTTTATAAACCAACATCTTATCATACTCTTAACATGTTTCTCCAATCATATATTGAATCAGACATTGAAAATAACTCAAATCGGATCAACTCAAACTAAACGTAACTAAATCCCAAAATCTTAAATCAATTAATAACAAAATTAAATAATTAAATAACTTAAATCAATAAATATTATATATATATAATATAATAATAATAACAATAATAATAATAATAATAATAATAATAATAATAATATAATAATAATAACACTAATTATTTATATATATATATATATATATACGCATGCATGGAAAGAGGAAGAGGAATTTCTTTCTTTTTTTTTTTATTTTTTTATAATAACATATATATATGTATATACAGCATGTGAGCTCAACTGGTTACACCAAAGCATTAAGGCTTGGTGTTAAAGGAGAGGTCTGGGGTTCAATCCTCCCTCTCAACAACCCGCTGGGAGTTACTGGCATGCAGTGCTTCAGGACCAGAGAAGGGTTGGGGTGTATTGGGCTGCAGACCTGACAGTCCCAACCCGGGGAGTCACTGGCACGCAAGGTGTTTCAGG
>JAPKLW010002685.1:39837-71553 GCA_026898455.1 Plectranthus barbatus | reverse complement strand
AGGTTCTTCTGTCCTGACGACTGGTGCTTCCACATTTCCACCAGTCGGAGCTGGAACTGCAACTGGCAGTTGACCTTCACCAGTCGGAACTGGAATTTCAACTGGTGGTTGACCTTCACCAGTCGGAACTTCTTCATCAGCTCCACTGGCTGACTGGCTTCCTGAACCTTCACCAACGTTGTCAGTATCAGCTGGTACCTCCATTCCAGCTGGTTCATCGTTGTCTTCTGGCTCAAAGATTCCAGTCGGAATTCCCCCTTGATTTTTGCTAGTTCCACTCAGGGAGATTGAGTGTAAGGTCATTTGCATCACCGACCCTCTCAGGTTGCTGATGGGCACCTGAGGTAACTGGTTGAGAAGATGATCCATTCATAGGTCTAGTCGAACCAGTTGGTTGAGCATCGGAAGAATTCCTGCCCAACTGGTCTTTGACATCCTCGACCTCTGGAACATCTTCAGCCAGTTGGCGTAAGGTCCTGCGCACTAAAGTAGCTTCATCAAAAACAACATTGCATGTTATTTCCACAAGCTGGGTAGTCTTGTTAAATACTCTATAGCCCTTGTGAGAGGGATGTCCATATCCGACAAACACACCCTCATCAGCCTTAGGCGAGAAAGCATTTAACTTCGACTTCCCATTATTATGGATATAACATGGTGAACCGAATGCACGAAGATGAGCTATAGAAGGCTTACGACCAAAATACACTTCGTAGGGAGTTTTCTGGAGTCTGTCGTTGATCCCGCTTCTATTCTGAGTGTAGCAGGCAGTCACCAACGCTTCTCCCCAGAAACTCTGTCCCAAGCCGGACTCAGCCAGCATGGACCGGACCGCTTCTTTCAGCGTCATGTTCCTACGTTCTGCCAGTCCATTCTGCTGCGGTTGCCTTGGAGTATATCTCTCATGTTTGATCCCGGCCTCCGCGCAAAAATCCATCAGCAGACTGTTGCAGAATTCAGTCCCATTGTCTGATCGAATTCGCTTTACCACAGCTTCTCTCTGTTTCTGAGCTTGGATGATCAATTCTGGAAGAATGATCTTCACCTCATCTTTGGTTCTGAGAAGCTTTACCCAGGTATAGCGCGAGTAGTCATCGACTACCACCAGCGAATATCGTCTTCCTCCAATGGTTTGCGGTGTTACTGGTCCAAACAGGTCCATGTGTAACAACTCGAGTACCTGACTGGTACTGGGGCAGACTGGCGACTGGTTCTTGAAGGACTTCCTAGTTTGTTTGCCTTGCTGGCAAGCTTTGCAAATTCCTTCCTTCTTGAACCCGCCCTTGGGAAGACCATCTACAAGATCATGCTGGGTTAGATAATTAATAGTTTTGAAATTTAGATGACTTAACCTTTTGTGCCACAGCCAGTTAGTTTCCATGGAACTGGTGGCTACAAAGCATGTATCAGTCTTCCCGCTTTGCCAGTCAACAACATAGAGACCTCCTTTCCTGACACCTTTCAGCTTGGTCTCGCCAGACTCTTCATTCTTGATCTGGCACCCTGATTTGTCAAACACAATGGTATAACCATTGTCGCACAGCTGACTGATGCTCAGGAGGTTGTGCTTCAGATTGGTGACAAGGGATACATTCACAATTCTGACATCATCCTTCTCGATGCAGCCCTTGCTAATAACTCTGCCCTTGGAGTTATCACCAAAAATAACTGGGGGTCCTCTGACCTTGGTGAGCTCAGAAAATAGGAACTCCTCACCAGTCATATGAGCCGAGCAACCACTATCTATGATCCACTCGCTCGATCTCTGAAGCTGTGTTGCATGATCCTGTTCCTGCAAGAAAATGAAATTATTTAGGTCCCCGATCATCAGCGGGTCCTGCAGGGTTAGATCTCTGGATCATTCCTTTTGGAATCCAGACTTGAGTAATCTTCAGCTCGGTGTTACCCTTGCTGACATCACTTGTGGCCTTTCCCTTCCTTTTAAAATAATGCATGGATTTGTTTTTGGAAGGTGTGGCTGTGTGTGCGGTTCCTCTGGAAGTATTCTTCCTCCGAGGGTGTCGGAGATTTCTTTCCGACCGCTTGTGTTGCCTTGGTGGTCTCTGGAATTGTGGACCACGATGATTAGCCTTCCCAGCCCTTGAGAAAAGGTTTTGATTGGGCTCAGGCCTCCGATAGGTGTTCCTCCTATCGGGAAATATCCTTCTCTCAGTATTCCGCTGAGATTTGGATCCCTTGTAAGCATGCTGGCAACTGGCATACTTGTAAGGTTGGGCGTGGAATCTCTGGACAGCTGGTGCTGGCTGTCGGATTCCACTGGCAGCTGACGCTGACTTCCTTGCCTTAGAATATTTCGGCTTAGTCTGCGTCTTCGGGTATGCTGGCGTCTTGTCAGCAGAGGATCTTGCCAGTTGAGGATTTTGTCTTGATGACTCACCTATGTATCTGGGCTTATGGTTCCTATGCTGATCAGCCACACGGGACTGACTGGCATTACCAGCTGGTGCTGATGCATTTGCCAGTTTTCCCTTACCCTTTTGAGCTGTGAGTTCGGGTTGGTTTGTGCTCAAATCCTTTTCAAATCCCAACCCGGACTTATCAGAAGGCTTTCTCCAATGACTTAGAGCTGCTTCCAAGTCTTTTGAGCCTTTATTTAGAAAATTTATTCTATTTTCTTGCTCCAGAACGAGATTGTGAAAATTATCTCGCTCAGTTTTTGTAATTTGAAAATTTTGGAGCAACTCAAAGTGAGTCTTTTTCAAAGTGGCTAGCTCTTCACTGACTGACCTCGATTTTTCAATCTCCTTGGTCAAAATAGAAACTTGATCTTTCAGCGAAGTATTTTCGCCAGCTAAGACATTCTTTATTTCATAAAATTTTAAAAATTCTTTTTGAAGAATGTCTATAGTGACAGCTTCTGAGTCGGAGCAACGCGACTCAGAATCGTCTAAACTGATAGAAGGCATGAAATGCATTGGGGAAGCTGATGATTGTACCTGATCATCAGCTGCAAGTGCCACTTCACTGTCAGCACTTCCTTCAGCTGATTCCTCGCCAAAGGCTGCCATGAGTGCCAGTAGAGCTTCCTCTTCTGACTCCTCGTCTGACGCATACTCCCCATCATCATGGTCGGGTATGTCAGGCACTTCAGTCCTGGTCAGCATAGCCTTGGCAACGGCCTTGGAGGCGCGCTCTTCAAAGAGCTTCTTTAGCCTTTCCCGCTCATTTTTGTCCACCTGTGGACATTCAAACTTTAAATGATCAGGGGATTGGCACTGGTAGCAAGCACGGGGAGCTCTCTTGACGAATTTTCCGTCAGTTGAGCTCAGAGATACTCCCTGCTTTGACTTGGCTTTCTCCAGAAGGACAGCCAGTCGTTTCATCTGTTGCTCAAGGTCAGCGATAGAGCTCTCGCTGTCTTTTGAGTTAGATCCCGATGTGGCTGGGATCTCTTTCTGCTGGTTGTGCTGGGCAGCAGGTCTGTCAGCATGGAAGGGCTTCTTGTGCTTCCATTTGAAGTCCTTCTTGACGAAGTAAGCTTCGTCTTGAGCTTTGATGCTGGGGGATCCCATGTTCCTGATGGCCTCATTCTTGTTCACCATCTGGATATCCCACTCGTGTGCCTGCAACTGAGCAAATAACTCCTTGGGAGTCATCTTGGATAAGTCCTTCTCCTTGAGAGCTGTCGTCTTCACGAACCAGTCCTCCTTGGGCATCTTGGACAGGATCTTGGCATTAAGATCTTCATTTGAGCACTTCCTGTCCAGGGACTTTAGCTCGCTAACGATGGCGTTGAATCTCGCCTCCATCTCCTTGATGGTTTCTCCAGGCAGCATCTGGAAGGACTCGTACTTGTCCACTGCAACCTGCAATTTGTTGCGTTTCATTTGATCAGTTTCTTGACATAGACTATCAAGATAATCCCATACTCCCTTGGCATTGTCAAACTGGAGGGCTTCCTCCATCAGCGACTCTGGTAGAGAAGCCAGGATCAACTCGTGAGCAATGGAATCCAACTGATTCCGCTTCCTATCCTCGGCGTTCCATTCGCCTTGAGGCTTTGGGATCACAGCAGCTGGATGATCTCCTAGCTGGTGCTGTATCATGGTGATCTCGATTGGCCCTTTCTCCAGCACATCTTTCATTTCCGGATGGATGCTCTTCAGAGAAATGAGCGACCTCTTTCGCCATATATCATGCTTCACAGTCTTGTAGTCGAGTAGCTTCGGATTATTCATCTTCGTGTACCTGAGCTAATCAATAGACAAACAAATGAGTGCAAGGAAACGTGGATCTCGGTCCTAAGCGACTCAGAAACAATCGGTCTATAAGAACCGACTGCTCTGATACCACTTGTTGGTCCCGGATTATCAGGGTATAACTTAGCAGCGGAAAATGTGATTAATCGTTTCTTGCACTCTGCTGGTTACTCAGCTGACTGGGACCTTGTCAGCTGGTAAGTCAACTTGCACTCTGCGTACTCAGCTGACTGGCGACTGGCTCGTCAGCTGGTAGCTCAAGACTTAGAATATTTTTAGCCTTGTTTGCACAGTTATATCAGTTTTCAGATATACACCAGCACTTGGGTGCTGGGTTTTAAATCAGTATGAAATGCAGAAAGCTGATAAAAGACAAAGGATTTATAGTGGTTCGATCAACTGATCTACGTCCACTCTCCAGTCGTAGCACTGGAAATTCACTATAGAGTAATCAGGTACAAGTTGCCTACGATCTATCTCTAGCTGGTGCGACCCTTGTCCACCACTTCGCTAGATCAACCGCTCCCGGTCTTGTTTCCTTCTTCAACTCTGATCAGCTGGTGGAGTGCGAGCACGTCACTTCAACCTCCACAGCTTCACTGGGTGTTTAGTTCTCCCAAGAACGTATCTTCTCAATACGGCAAAAGCCCGTAATAACTCAAGTGCTGGCTGGCACAAGAGCTGCTGTGAACTTCCTCAGAAGAGAAAGAACACCAAAGAGATCAGTAACTTACAAGCTGGAAGCTTGAAGTCTCGTGTTTGAATAAATCAACACACGGATAGCCTATAGAAAGGCCTCGAAAGTGTTTTGCTTCTACTTGCTTGAGAGTAATAAATTTGCAGTCTTTCGGTAGGTGAAGAGTATTGAATGTCAGGAAGCAAGCTAGCCAGCGTCTTTAATGTTGGTGGTTCCGACCTATTTATAGACGCGGGATCCCATTCAAATCTTCTAGCCGTTTGGACACATCCGGAAGGATGTTAGACCTCGGATGTCCTTCTGACGGCGGCAGGTATGTTTTTCCGGAAGGAACCATACCCTTGACCGCTTTATCTGACACAGATCTCTTTGTGTCAGAACGGCTCTTATTCGTCAGTACGAGGAATCGGAACTGGTGTCTTGAACTGATCAAGTCATACTTTGTCAGTTTATTCCTCGACGAATCTTCTTTTTGTCTCTAAGACACTGGGAGAGAGAATCTGGAATTCTGCTGGTAACATCCGACTGGTAGATCATTCTGGTGATCTTGTGCTGGCAGTCTCTGCTGGTGACTTGCGCTGGCACAATCTAAGTCTACCAATGTCTGATGTTAACTCTTGGAATCTCCCATGACTGGTGGCTTCACCGCTGGTGAACAGTGTCAGTGAGAACACGTATTCTGCTGGTAGGATTTGTCAGCCGCCTGCTGGTGAAATCCTTCCCAACTGGTGAACAGTAACCAGTCATTAGCTCTTTCTCATGCTGATGAACAGTGTCAGCACGAGTCTTTGTCAGCCGCCTTCGGATGAGACTTTTCCAACTGGTGAACAGTACCAGTGGTAAGCACTTCTCATGCTGGTGAAAAGTGTCAGCATGAGTCTTGATCAGCTGCGACTTACAACTCAAAAGACCTAAGCAGGACTTTACATTTGAGACTAGAGCTATTCTAGAGACAACTGACGCTGGTAGGACTTAGGATTTGATCCACCAAAACACCAAAACTAGAATCTAAACAAGTAGCTACTGGGGAAAGGAAACTTAGCCAAATTTCCCAACAAAGAATCCGATCAAAACTCTCCTAGTTTGAAGAAGAGAAAAACAGGGAGCTGGAAAGGCTGAAGAAAGAGGAAGAGGAGAGATTAGGGAAAAAAGAAGAGTAAAGGATAAGAAAAGAAGAGGAAGAAAGATTAGGGAAGGAGGAAGAAGAGATATTGAGGAAGGAGGAAGAAGAGCATTTGAAGAAGGAAGAGGAAGAAAAGTTGAAAAAAGGAAGAAGAGGAAAGGCTCAGGAGAGAGCAAGAAGCAGCAGCAGAGAAAGCACGACTAGAGGCTGAAGCTGCAGCAGCAGTAACTGAGAAAGTGATAACTGTAGAAATAGCGAGTAAATAATATTTTTACACTCGAAGGTGGTCGATCCCACAGGGACTTTACAACGAACTACCCAAAGTACTAGCTATAATTCCTAGAACATAGAAGTTTGAGGATTTTAGAAAAGGGATTTTGTTTTGAAAATTAAAGATGACAATGCGAAAAAATAAAGGTTTTAAAACAATTAAAGGGAAACACAGATCCTAGGGCATATATTCTAATCATCAACATGCAATATCCATCAACTCAGCAATGGGAAAATAATAGATTTTAGTGGATTAAATTCCTTGGTCCGACAATTAAATCCTAGATTACTAAACAGTGACTTTATCCTCTCGGTCTCAAGAACACCAATTTAGTTAATCTCAATAATCATCTAATTAATCCTATACAAGTTTCTTCCTTTTGAGACAGAAAACAAATGTAATTAATTCTCTCATCCTATTAACAAACTTCACCTCTCGGTCCTTCAATTGATAACTTTAAACCTAGACTCAAATTCATCTCTCGATCCATCTTTAAATCTAGATTATCAAATTAAACTCAGAGAATTAAACCATGCTATTCGAGTTGATTTCAATTGACATGCATCAGAGAAGAATACACATAGCCCTAGAACCTGTTAGGGTTCTAGCCACAAAACATGACTGGAAATAAAGCAAACATCTTATTCATTAACTTACAAATAAAATAGGAATCTTGAATGTCTTGGAAAAACTCCAATGTTGCAATATTCTCCCACCAATCCAAGTGTCATTTCCTGCAGAATGAGTTTAGTATTTATAGAGGACTCAAAACATCTAAACTGGCTGAATTATCCTTATCGGGCATATGTGTTGATCGATAGAATGCCTGTTGATCGATGCAAGCGTCAAGTCAAAATCTGGTCCGAAGCTCATGTCGAGCCGCAGCCTCGTCCTCCCTGTCGGTTGACACCGGCCCTGTCGACCGACACGCCTGCATGTGTCAAGCTCCTCTTCATCTCCCGTGCATCAATCAAAGAGGCAACTCTGTGTAACTCGGCTCTTTCATCATTTCACCTCTTTTTAGCCCTAAATACCTGCAAAACTCACCATGAAGGGCATAACATCCTCTAAAACAGTCTCATGCACAGATAAAAGTAAAAACATAAACTAATTGCATTGAAACAATAGAGAAAAATATAGATAAGTGAGTATAAATATGAGCTTATCAGAAAGCAAGGCTAGAGGCCGAGGTTGCGGCAGTAGAAGCAGAAGCAGAAAAGGCTAGAAAGGAGGCCGAGACCGCTGAAAGGGCTAGGCAGGAGGCCGAAGAAGCCGAAAGGAAAAAGCAAGAAGAAGAAACTGCTGCTGAGCTGAAAAGAAAACAACAAGAAGAAGCTGCCGCTGAACAAAGGAGGAAAGAGGAGGAAGAAACAATTGTCACTGCTCATCTACCGGAAATAGAATCTGTTCATGAAGAAGAAGACAATAGGACAGTGGTTCCTGTCACTGTTGAACAGTCCATGGTTATCCGGGAAGAAATTCTGTCTCCCAACCCCATCTCAGTTGGTGTTCCAACCGTGATCCTCACTGATGCTGTACAAAATGCTATCAACCAAGCAGTAGACCAAACAATGAGCCACAAAATCCAGACGACCATGGATACTCTGGTTGATATTGTCAAAAAGAGGGAAGAGATGAGAGATGAGAGGATGCAGAAGCAGATGCAGTTGCATATACAGATGCAACAGATGAAAGAGGCCAGGGAAGAACAGTTGAAATGGATGGTGGAAATGGCCAAAAATATTGCTAAGCAGCCTGGAGCTTCCTCATCTACCTCCACTCCTAAAAAACCGAAGGACAAAGAACAAGATCAAGACAAGTCCAAGGAGTAATGTGTTCTGATTTTTTAGTATCTTTTGTCGCAGTTTTTCGCTTTTCATGTACATTGTAATGAACTAATTTAATGAAAGGTTAAAAACTATTGGCTACAAGACAATTTCTCATTGTCTCTTACCTTAGATACTCTTTTAGCTGAATTCACATATTCATGTGTGATCACCAGTTTGATTATTGCTCTAATTTGATTTATATTAATCGAGTAATATCTCTCCTATTCAGGGGGAATATCAATTAGAGTAGGTCAAATCTAGAGGAAGCACAGTTATGAGTATGTGTCAGAATGTCATACTTTGTAAACTCAGAGCAACTGCATCCTCATTTCGACTTAGATGGTATAGTTTTGACAACATCAAAAAGGGGTAAATTGTTAGGTGTTGATGTGTCAAGAACTGAATACCAAGGTTAGTCCTTAGAGTTATTACTTCATGTAATCCTTGTATAGGATAATCGAGCTGTGATAGTTCGGGTAAGGCAAACCACCAAAAATGGTGGAACAGTTTTTGAGGACAAAACTGTTAGAACAGAAGGACCGGAGAAAACAGTGAAGACAGTTCAAGAAGAAAGAGAGCAAGAAAACTGTGAAGACAATTTTATGTAGAAGCATGTGCGAAAACTGTGAAGACAGTTCAAGAGGTCCTATGCGAAGAAAACTATGAAGACAGTTCAAGAAGCAAGAGAGCAAGAAAACTGTGAAGACAGTTTTATGAAGAAGCATGTGAGAAAACTGCAGAAAGTTTTAAACTGTCAAGAATCGTATAGCGGAGAAAACCGTGGACATAGTTTTCACAGAGAAACTGTCGGGAGGCGCTCACAGTTTCAGACCGAAACAGTTTTACGTCAAAGGAACACGTGAAAAGAAAGATGCCGAACAGTCATAAAGAGTATTGAAGAATCAATGATAAGGAACAAAGATACACTCAGTAATGACTGGAGTACAACGTTGTTTTGAGTCTGACACAAAGGACAAAACTGTCTCTGCAAAAGCATGGCATTGTTCAGAAAAAGGCAGAGGAGCAGGTCTGCTTTATAGAAAAGTATGACCATTGATTGGACATTATATGAGTTGTCTCTACCGGCTATTTTCAAATATCCAACTATAAATAGCAGAAGGATCAGAGAGACACGTTACGAACTACAAGGAACGAACAACGAATCGAAGATTTTACTAACCTTGCCATTACTCTGCCGAATTTAAAGCTCAAGCATTAAAAGCTCTCAAGCGAGAAGACATTAACTCCGTGATTCATTTATTGAACACGAGGCATTATTGCTTAAGGAATCTTCTAAGATTCACCGTGTGACCTTGAGTACATGAGGATAAAGTCTTCCGACTTAGTCTATTTTCTTGGTGTTCTTACTTTCCGAGTTAGAGCATAGCAGCCTGGTTCTCACTCGAGGAACAGGTTCTTACAGGCTTTTGCCAACCTACGAGTGTTCTGGGAAGAACTCAACCATCCATCCACCGGAGAAGGAGAGGGAGGTTTGTCCTCAATCCAATTCCGACGACTGCAAGTTCTGAGAAGACTTTAAGGTTCCACCTGTCTTCGAGGAACTGAAGAATGAGTGAAGATCATCTACCTGTGTGAGTGATCCAGTTTGCTGCGAATGGTGGTTTTTGTGGTGATTGGCTATAGATCGTGAGGAGTGTAAACTTCATCTTCTTAGTGAATTACCGAATTAATTTCTGAAGAGTGGACGTAGGACTTAAGGCTCCGAACCACTATAAATATCCTGTCTCGTTTACAGCTTTCCCTATCTTTATCTCACACAGTTCTAAACTGAGTTTGAAACCTTCAACACTTCTCTAAAGTGTATATCTTAAAACGGTTTAATTAAAACTGCTCGGCTAACTCAATTTTTATAATCCTAAACTGGGAAACCAAACCCCCAATTTTAGAGTGCAGCTGCTAGTAAAAACTTCCGCTGCACATTTATACGTACTCTGATCTGTGACCAACAAAGATGTATATTAAATACTTGATTTGTACAAAAAGATGATGTTGAATAACGAGGATGCCAATTGGGTTAGCTCTTTGAAGTTTGGGATAACCCTATTAGCTTGTAGGCTATTCAATCCGAGTTTAAAATTGTTTAGACTAAAAAATCCTGACCTTAACTTTTCGATGTTTTACTTGCATATTGGGCCGAGAAGTTTTATGAATTATTTTATATATTTAATATTTCTATAAGTTTTTTATACTATTTTATATTTTGCTATTTTTTTATATTCTACATAAAGAATATGTGAAATATTTGTTCTTTTTCAATAAAAACTTCAAATCTCATATCAATCTTTATATATTCATCACTTTAAATATTTAGAATATATTAGTTTTGTTTTTTAAAATATCTTTAGCATATTTCAATTTTCGAAGTCCCACCACCTTCAGGGCTTCATCCAACTGCTCCTTTGTGGGTGCAAAGCATATCTCCATAAACTCATCTGGGTCTGGTGCATGAGTCCCAAAGACCTCATGAATTGCTTCAGCATTCAGCCTCACTTCCTTTCCTTGAACAATAGCGACTATCTCCGGCTTCTCAGTGGAGGATTGTTCACAATTTGCGTAGAATTCCTTGACCAAAGCAATAATGGTTAAAGGCGGTGGTAGCACAAAGCTTTCCCAACCTTGCTGTTCGATTTGCCTCACCACATCTGCAGGTAACACCTTCAAATTCTTGAAGCCTCTTTCGATCAGCAGCTGACATTCCATCACAAACTTCATCCTTTCCTTGTGTAACCCGGATGAGAACTTGGGGAGGTTGTCAATTTCATCTTGAGTCAGGGCCTTCTCTTCTTCCACTTTCTTCTTGCCTTTCTTGACTTGTTCTTTCTGACTCGATTTTCCTCCTTTCTGGGACTTGCCAGATGTCCCTCCTTCTTTCACAGCAACGACATTTATTCTTCTCCCTGTCTTGGGGTTTCTTGGGATTGGTTCTTGCTCACTTTCTGGCACTTCCTCCTCCCTTTTCCTCTTGTTGACCTTCTTTGGTTGTTGTTTTGGTTCTTCCTCTTCGGCTTCTGACTTTTCTGTTTCTTCTTCCAACTCCTGCTCTTCTGATGCTGCAGCATCACTTTCTCTTTCTGAATTCTGTTCACCCTCTGATTCTGTCTTTGCTTCCTCACTCTCTTGGCTTGCTTCTTCTTCCTGTTCCATATCTTCACTCTCTTCATTCTCAGAACTTTCCTCTTCAGCTTGTTTCTTATCTTCAACCTTCTTTTGTCTGGATTCTTTCGTCGGGGTAATTGCTTTCTTAGGTTGGGCTTTGGAGATCGGCTTCTTCTGCTCTTTCTTGGCTGAATTGGACTCATTTCTCTTTTTACTTGAAGAGGACGGTGTAGATTTCTTGCTTCCTGCTGATTTTTCTTTTTCTCCTTCAGTCACTCTTAGCCTCTCAGCGGCATCTACCAATTTTTGCAAAGGGTCTGCCTTTGCCTTCTTCGATTTCTCAGACTGCACTCCCTTCTTCAAAGTGGGTGCCTCCTCTTCTGGTACATCCACCGGATTGTCCACACTTGTCTGCGTAAGTTTAATGTTTCTACTAGCCATAGTTGCTAGAGCAGTTCGGCCAGATCTTCGCACTGGTTTTTCTGGCTCTTTTCCTTTTTTCTCAGAACTTGGGGTTGAACTCTCCTCCACTGATCCAGGCCTTCTTTTTGCAGGGTTTTTGGTTTTCATCTCTGATGCCTCTGTACTCAACCCAAATCAGAAAATAAGCGCAAGATAGCTTTACAAAAATAATGCACACATAAATCACCCCATTTCAACGAAAATAGCCTATCTCACAACAAATCATTCAAGTAAAGAAAATACCTTCCCCCAAACTTTATGCTTCAGTATATCATTCAAAAGTTTGGTTCACAGATTCAACAAAAATGGTGGGTTTAAGCTATTTTCTTTACTTGAATAGAAATTTTAAACAGCCCTAAAAACAAAATACCCTTTTGTAGTCCCGCATGCGTAAAGCATAACACATTTTGGACGTAAAAATCGACTACCCATCACAATGTTGTAGCCTCTCATACTTTCTAGACATGAAATTCACAAGAATCATCAAACAAACTTCAGAGAAACATATTTTTTTCAACACAAATCCCAGAAAACTCAAATTCAAAAATTACCGTTGGCTGCATGTTTCCCCATGTTCTCTCTCTAATTATAATCACAATGCCGACGAACAACGAGAGAGAAAGAGTACTTACAGTGGCTATTTAATCTCACAACTCTACAGCCTTTCTTTCTCTGCTTGTCTTTTTCTTCTTTCGAATACCCGAAATGGTGAGGTTTCTTTTTGGTTTGCAGAGTTATCAGAGCAAAATTATATATACAAATAGTATAAACCCTTTCGAATTCTTTTAAAACGACACATAAAAAAAATTAAAAATTAACTGCCACAGAAAACCTACCAAAAGGTGAGTCTGCCTCTGATGACATCAACGGTAGTTCTTCAACGGTTTCTTGTCTTCCATGTGTCCACCTTTTCTGCAAAATTCTGTAATTAATTACTTAATAGCGATTTTTTTTCTTTAATCTATCCTAATAATAAACTATAAAATATTCTAAGATATATAAAATTAACTCTACATTTACTCTAATGCATAAAGTTCATCTGCCTATAATATTAAAATCATGCTATTTACATGTTGTAGCAACCAGAAATAAGTACTACTAAACTATAAATAAGACAAAAATAATAACATGAAATAAATTAAAGATACTACTCCCTGAACTGATTCGATTGTGTTTTCATGACATTTTCTCCATTGGTTCAGGGGGTCTGATGCTTAAGGCTCTTCAATGGAAATGGAAGCGTTCTATCTGTCTATGCTTCCTCCATGATAATGTTTCACCCTAGCTCCATTCACTTTGAATGTTTCTCCAGTGTCCTCATTCTTCAAATCCACTGCTCCATGTGGATACACCCTAACTACTGTAAAAGGTCCTGACCACCGAGATCTTAGCTTCCCTGGAAACAACTTCAACCTAGAGTTGAACAGTAGCACTTGCTGTCCTTCTTCAAGCTTCCTCTCTGAAATCTTGCTATCATGCCACTTCTTGACGTTCTCCTTGTATAGCTTTGCATTTTCATAAGATTGCAACCTTAGTTCATCAAGCTCATTCAGTTGCAGCATCCTCTTTGCACCACTGCACTTTGGATCCAAATTCAACTTCCTTGTTGCCCAGTATGCTTTATGTTCCAACTCCAAAGGTAAGTGACATGTCTTCCCGAAGACAATCCTGTAAGGTGACATCCCCAGGGGAGTTTTATATGCAGTCTTGTAGGCCTAGAGTGAATCATCTAAATGCTTGGACCAATCCTTCCTGGTAACATTCACCACCTTCTCAAGAACACTTTTCACTTCCCTGTTGGAAAGCTCTGCTAACCCATTAGTCTGTGGATGATATGCTGTAAAAAATTTCTGGGTAACATTATACTTAGCTAACATTGCAGACAGACTTCTATTGATGAAGTGAGTGCCTTCATCACTGATTAAAGCCCTTGGTGTGCCAAATCAGGTAAAATGTTCTTGTGGAGGAATTTCATTACTGTGGTTGAATCATTGTGGGCACAAGCACTCGCTTCAACCCACCTAGAAACATAATCCACTGTCAATAAAATATATTCATTCCCAAAAGACATTGGAAAGGGGCCCATAAAATCCATTCCCCACACATCGAATAATTCTGCCTCCATTATGTTGTTTAATGGCATTGCATTTCTAACAAGCAAGTCTCCCACCCTCTGACATCTATCACAATTCTTCACAAATGAAAATGAATCTTTAAAGATAGTAGGCCAGAAGAAACCTGACTGGAGAACTTTTGATGCAGTTCTTTGTCCACCATAATGTCCTCCGTATGCTGCAGCATGGCAGTCTGCCAAAATTGCCTGCACATCCTTCTCTGGTACACATCTCCTAAAAATCTGATCTGATCCCTGTCTGTACAGCATTGGATTATCCCAATAGTAGTACTTTGTGTCATGAAGAAACTTTTTCAACTGCTGTCCCTTGATATCATAAGGCTTTCTCCCAGTTGCCAAATAATTGGCTATGTCTGCATACCATGGGGCTTCCTCTTCACATCTCATCAGCTGCTCATCTGGAAATTTATCATTTACCTGCTCAATCTCTTCTTCTACATTGAGGTTTTCCAATCTAGAAAGATGATCTGTTACTTGATTCTCAGTCCCCTTCTTATCTCTGATTTCCATATCAAACTATTGTAGCAATAATATCCACCTGATTAACCTTGGTTTGGCATCCTTCTTGGCCATTAGATACTTGATTGCTGAGTGGTCTGTGTAAACAATCACCTTGGACCCCACCAGGTAGGATCTAAACTTGTCAAAGGCAAACACCACAACTAGTAATTCTTTCTCAGTGATTGTAAAATTTCTCTGAGCTCCATCAAGGTTTCGGCTTGCATAGTAAATCACCTTAAATATCTTTTCTTTTCTCTGTCATAGAGCAACTCCTAAAGCATAATTGCTGCATCACACATAAGTTCAAATGGGGAATTCCAATCTGGTGGTTGCATAATTGGTGCAGAAATCAGAGCAGACTTCAGCTTCAAGAATGCTTCAATACATTGTGGAGAGAACTCAAATTTCCTATCTTTCTCAAGCAATTCAGATAAAGGCTTTGTAATTTTTGAGAACTCCCTTATAAACCTTCGGTAAAATCCTGCATGTCCCAAAAAACTTCTAACTGCCTTGACTGAGTTTGGTACAGACATCTTCTCTATTACTTCAATCTTGGCTGGATCTACCACCATTCCAGCTTTTGATATCTTGTGTCCCAAAACTACTCCCTGCTGCACCATGAAACATCATTTTTCCCAATTTAGTACCAACTGTGACTTTTCACATAGTTTCAAAACCTTTTCTAAATTTTCCAAGCATGCTTCAAAATCTTCTCCAAACACTGAGAAGTCATCCATGAAGATTTCCAGCCCATTATCTATCATCTCTGAAAAAATGACAATCATACAACGCTGAAATGTTGCCGGAGCATTGCATAGTCCGAAAGGCATCCTCCTGAAAGCAAATGTTCCATAGGGGCAAGTAAATGTGGTTAAACTTTGATGCTCTGGAGCTATTTCTATCTGATGATACCCTGAATACCCATCTAAAAAGCAGTAAAACTCCTGTCCAGCTAGTTTATCCAACATTTGATCTACGAATGGTAAAGGAAAGTGATCCTTCTTTGTTGCATCATTCAGCTTC
The DNA here is from genome assembly GCA_026898455.1 of Plectranthus barbatus. NCBI lineage: Eukaryota > Viridiplantae > Streptophyta > Magnoliopsida > Lamiales > Lamiaceae > Plectranthus > Plectranthus barbatus. The sequence continues at coordinate 56,176 of JAPKLW010002685.1, read as the reverse complement.
CTATAGTCAATGCAAATTGTCCATCCAGTTACTGTTCTGGTAGTGATCATCTCATTGTTCTCATTCTGGACCACTGTAACTCCTCCTTTCTTGGGAACACATTGCACAGGGCTTACCCAAGAACTATCAGATATGGGAAAAATAATCCCTGCATCCAACCACTTAATCACTTCTTTCTTTACTACTTCTTTCACATTGGGATTCAACCTTCTCTGTGGTTGAATAGAATTCTTACTCCCTTCCTCTATCATGATTTTATGCATACAAATTGTAGGACTTATCCCCTTGAAGTCAGACATAGTACATCCTATTGCCCGCTTATGCCTTTTCAACAGTTCCAATAGGCTTTGCTCATTTTCTTCTTTCAAATTTGTTGCTATGATCACCGGTAATGCATCTGATTCACCCAGGTAGGCATATTTCAGGTGAGCAGGCAAAGGCTTTAAAATTAATTCTAGAGGCTCTTCCATAGATGATTTGGATTCCTTTAGCTCTCTAGATAACAGGTCCAATGGCTCAAATGACTGCCTAACTCCCCCAAACTTTTGCCCTTGCTCTACCCATGCTACAGCTTCACTTGGTAATTCCTCAACATCATCTTCCTTCCAAGAATGGTTTTTCTCAAAGAATTCTTCTATTACTTCCTCCAGAACTTCCACAGAAAAACATTCTTCAGAATCATCAAGAACCTTCATTGCATCGAGCAAGTTAAAAGTAGCTTGTGATGGGTTTTGTACACTGAAAGCATTTATTATAATGAGTATACGACGGTTTATTTCTCCTATCTGTTAACAATCTTACATGTATGTAACAATGGTATCCTCTTGTCTCACTGATAGGGACGATCATACGGCATGTTGTAGATCGCAGAAGACAGTATGATCACTTGACCTAGTGAGACATAAACCTGATCACAACCGAGACAGCGTATGAGGATACGTCTGTTCGGATGGTTGCGGCATTGATGGAATAAGTAGTCTGTCTTGGTTACTTGACATGCTGGTACGCAGGGGTGGCGTATTGATGGACCGCAGTGAGATGTATTCGTCTGTCTGACATCAGCGAATACAAGATCTCGTAATATTGATTGAGTCCAAACCCTAACGAAGGTTCAGGGGTTTGCACGGGTTGGCTGTTGCTTTGATTTGCCATGGTGGAGAGCCTAAGTAATGTGCTCGTATATCCGCATCTTGGGTAACAACAGTTCGTGTAGTACCGCCTGAGACTGGGTTTAGGTAACCATATCCGAGTAAAAGGATGGGGACGTTCCCTGAGGAGCTCAATGACATTCATCGTGCCAAAGTCCTGCTGGCTGATTAAGTTCAGGCACGAGTGATAAGGATTGAGTGGTACTACTCAGGAATAATAAGATATTAATTAATTGTAGTTAGAGTTTGTCAGAAGCTCCAATTAATTAATGAATGTCCAGTAATTAATTAATTAATTTATAGACCCACTTTATTATGTTTATTAGGTCCCAGGACTGGCCCTATTAAATATGCTGAAAAAAGGCCCAGTAGCCCATTAGGGATAAAACCCTGGGTCTATAAATAGACCACTCTCTCTGGAAACCCTAGCAACTTTTGAACACATTCAAATCAGTGAAACCCTAGAGGCAGAGAGAGGGGGGGCGCCTGTAGAGGGGAGAAGAAGGATTTTTCTGCTCCGGCCTACAACACAGATCTGTGGAGTCCTCACCAGTAGCAGATCTGAACAGAATTGGGACACAACCCTGAAGATCTGATCTGGAGAACTTAATTCTTCCTTCTTGTTTTCCTTTATTTTCGATTTAATTTAGAAATTAGATTTCTAATTTCTGTTTCCGCAGATTAAATCGAATCGCGTGGTTGAATTTAAAGTTGGATATTCAAACGCGAAAGATCGGATCAGACTCTACGGAATAACGGTAATATATCAATCCACAATTCTGAGAATTAGATTCATAGGAGCATGCTAGGTTTTATTGTTTAATTGTGCTCGATATCCATAAATCGATCCGGTTCAATTGGTTTTTGTGATTCGGTTCACGGGAAAACCCTACAATTGGTATCAGAGCCAGGTTTCTAATTTATGGCTCTTTTGTCCATAATTAAATTCGATATGCATGTATGAATTTATTTGTTTTTTGGATGGTTTTTGTTCCTCGTGGCAACCCGTGTAATTCAGCCCTCAATGGTTTATCCGTGTATGGCTGAATTAATTTTGTAAAATCACGAGAAAATCCGTGATTAGTGTAGATTTTAAAATTGTAATAGAATAGATTATTCTGTAATTTTTTATTTTCAAATTTGTAATTGAACGGGTCGAGGACAAAGAACGAAGACGGACCCGGAGCCGGCGAAGGGCGGCACACGGCGGTGGCGCAAGGCCGCGTGCATGCAGCCGCAGGCGGCAGCGGCGCGGGCAACGGCGCGTGGCAGCGCACGTCGCGGGCGGCCAGGCGGCACGGCGGCAACGGGTGGCGGTGCTGGCGGCGGCTCTGTCCTCGTCGGCGGCTGCTATCCCATCGCGGTGGCTCGAGTTTTAGTGGTTTGTACAATCCTGTGTAAACCCTAGGGTTTGCATTAGGGTTAGGGCAAATCATCAGATCACAAAGGCCTAAATCTCAAAGATTTGGTGGTTGAATATTTGGAGGCCCTAGAAGATTTGAGAAGATTTGTATCTATCCAAATAGATTCAAAATTCAAATTGTAATAGATAGGATTTATTTTTCCTATTTCGTGGGGCCACGAGGAATTTTTGTTTGCCTTAATTGTCCTCGTATGATATGTGTTTTAATTTATGTGCGCAATTAAGCATGTGTAGATAATAGGAAAATTATGATTTATCGCTTTTATTATTTACAAGCATGCTTATGTGATTAATTTCTTTTGTTGGATTATATTTTGGAAGTTTTTGGCTTGTTTAATTACATGCAAAAATTTGGAAAATATAATAACAAAGAAATTATGTGTGCGCATATAAGAAACCTTTTAAAAGAAAAATACTAAGCATATTTTTTAATTAAAATCAATAGACCTCCACAAAGCGGTCCTAGGTTGTAAGTGTATCTCTCGTTCTAGTAAACGTCTACGAGTGTAGCTTGCTAGTTCCTAGAGGTGCATGGGTACGTTTGTTGGGATTTCTTGACAAACAATTTAAATCATGTGAATAGTGGGAGGGTTTTGCGTAAACGTCTACGAGTGTAGCTTGCGTAGATCTCTTTCACAAATATTCTAGGATTGATTTAAATTATAGATAACAAAAGCTTTAAGGGTTGTGCGGTATGGTTACGTACCATGCTAAACTGTCTCTTTTGGCCGGAGTTAAATTTTTGGTTAATAGCTTAGAAGCATCTTAGAATATAATGCAAGAATTGCATCCCTGTTCTTGAGAGATGGCTTGGTCTAAGGTTTTCACTAATTATTAATTTCTAGTGTCAAAAACATTATGACATGGTAGTGAAATTAAATGGATTGGGGCTTTAAACCCGCAGTTCTGGTCGAGGGTGACATCGTAAACGTCTACGAGTGTAGCTTGCGGTGGGAACTCTTGGGCAATTAGTGGAAAACATTTGTATTTGATTTATTAAAAGGTTTTCAATGCATTTGTTTTCGAAGTTCTACATGTATGTTCTTATTTAAGATTCTTTATTATTTCAGATATTTCTATGTCTACTGTCGATCATTTACTTGCTCTCAATCCTCTAACTGGTCCAAACTTCCATGAATGGAGATACTGCATTGAGTATATTCTCCTGACTAAGCAACACATGTTTGTTCTTACTATGATGCCACTTGCCCCACGTTACCATAAAGTCTCTAGACGTGAGAAGGAGTTCTATGATAGATGGGTGGCATCTGAAGATTTTACTTACAATTTAATCTCGGATAACCTGTCTAGAGAACTGAAGCTCAAGTACATGGGCTATTGTAGCTCTGTTGCAATCTGGATGGACTTAGTGGCCACGTATGGCGAAGTGGAACGAACTATCAACTGTGATCTCGTGAAAGACCTTGTCTGTAAGAGAATGGTTGATGGCAGTTCGGTGACACTGCATGTGATGATGATGGATAACACCATGAAACGATTCACACATAGAGGTGGATGTATATCTGATCGGGCTAAGATAGATATAATCCTGAACTCTTTACCGCTTTCATTCTATGACTTTAAGAAGGATGTAGCTAAGAGAAGTTGCTCACTGATCTCATAGCAGAACAGTCTTTCGTACCTTCATGGGAGTCTGAGTTATCAGATCTTGAGCACAGCTTGGGCACATTGAAAGATGTGGTTCATACTGTGTGCAAGAATATGATTGATCGCAGATCACATGAAAGGAGGTCAAATGAGATGAAGAGGGTTGGTGTCACTTCAAGTAAGAACGCATGCGGAAGCAAGGGACAAGGTACGTTATTTGCATTTGTAACGGAAACATGTTTACCATCTCAATGGGGAACGCAACAAAAGTGAGTGCAGCTGCCATTGGAGATTTCACCTTGTACTTTGATGATTCTGTTTTAACTTTGAGAGATGTTTTGTACGTGCCGGATTTTCGGCAAAACCTTATTTCAGTTTCCAAACTTTATGTTGATGGATATTCAGTTATTTTTTATAGTGGCAATAACGGTGTTATCTGTTGTGGGATGCTGAATAATTCTCTCTTTGTTGTTAACTGTAATCATAAGTCTTCCGCAAGTATTGCATGTAATTCATCCGTAATTGATAATCCTAGAAAGAGAAAACTTACTTCTTCTGATGAGGATCTTACATATCTCTGGCACTTGAGACTGGGTCACATCAGCTTGAAGCGGATTCAGAGACTTGCAGATGACGGTACATTGGACTTAGTTCGGGTTGTACCTTATTAAGTCTGTGAATCCTGCATCGAGGGCAAGATGTCAACTAGGCCTTTCAAGGCTAGTCAGTCTCGAGCAGAGGAAGTGTTGGAATTGATCCATTCTGACTTATGTGGACCGATGTCCACGCAGGCTCGTGGAGGGTACGAGTACTTCGTAACTTTCATTGACGATTACTCAAGGTACGGATATGTTTACCTGCTTCGCTACAAGTCTGAATGCTTTGAGAAATTCAAAGAGTTCAAGGCTGAGGTAGAAAAGCAGGTCGGGAAAACTATCAAGTCACTGCGATCTGACTGCGGTGGCCAATACCTCGGTAACAAGTTCCTGCAGTATTTGTCAGAAAATGGGATTACATCCCAATGGACTGCACCGGGTACTCCCCAGCAAAATGGTGTAGCTAAAAGAAGAAATAGGACTCTTCTAGAGATGGTAAGATCAATGATGAGTTATGCAAACTTACGTGCTAAATGTGGTGCCTTCTAAATCAGTTCCTAAGACGCCTTCTGAGTTCTTCCTTGGTCGCAAACCTAGTTTGTGCAAGTTTAGAGTATGGGGCTATCTGGCACACGTACTGTCGAAGGAACCTGATAAGTTAGAAAGCAGGTCAAAAGTAATGTTGTTCATAGGGTATCCCAGGCAAACGAAAGGTGGTTACTTTTACTGTCCTGAGAGTCAGAGAGTCGTTGTTAGCACCGATGCCTCGTTATAGTGGGAGAGTTATTTTCCAACTGGAAAGGTACATGTTCGTGGGTGAGTTTTTGGACTTGAGCCCGAAAGACGAACATGAGGACTCTGACCCACTGACTTACGAAGAGGCAGTGCAGGACAAGGATGTTGCCAATTGGCGTATCGCCATGGATTTCGAAATTGAATCCATAACTGCTATGGATGTATACCAGAAAACTAATTTGCCGGATGGCTTTAGGGCCATAGGGTGCAAATGGGTATACAAGAGAAAGAAAAGTGCGGATGGAAAGATCACGGCTTTTAAAGCCAGGCTCGTGGCAAAGGGTTATAGTTAGAAAGAGGGCATTGACTATGACAAAACCTTTTCACCCATAGCTATGCTCAAGTCCATCCGGATACTCCTTGCCATAGCTGCGCATATGGACCTCGAGATAGGCAGATGGATGCTAAAACCGCTTTTCTAAACGGTTACCTTGAAGAAGGTAGGGACATCTATATGCAGCAACCCGAGGGTTACATACGCAAGGGCGAAGAACATCTTGTCTGGAAGCTTAAGAAGTCCTTGTATGGACTTAAGCAAGCTTCAAGGTCGTGGAACTTACGTTTCAACGATGTGATTAAATCCTATGGATTTGCACAGTTGGAAAACGAAAGTTGTGTTTACCGACTTTGTGTCAGTGGGAGCGTGGTTTTCCTTGCACTTTACATTGATGACATACTCTTATTTGGAAACAACGAGGGAGTGATGTCGGAAATCAAAGCTTGGCTATCCGAACAGTTCCAAATGAAGGATCTGGGAGAAGCTGGCTACATTCTTGGGATTAAGGTCTTACGAGATCGTAAGAGAAGAATGTTGAGCTTATCTCAGGCATCCTATGTGAATACTGTGATAGCCAGGTTCAGCATGCAACTCGCCAAGAAAGGCTTGCTACCTTTCAGACATGGCGTTCATCTTTTTAGTGGGCAGTGTCCTCAGACACAGCGGGAGAAAGATGAGATGAGTCTTGTACCATACGCTTCGGCGGTGGGTAGTCTCATGTATGCGATGCTGTGTACCAGGCCAGATATCTGTTATGCCGTTGGCATGGTAGCAAGATATCAGTCTAACCCTAGACAGGCGCACTGGACTGCTGTAAAGCACATCCTCAAGTACTTGAAAAGAACAAGGAATTTCTGCCTAGTTTATCAAAGTGAGGATTTGTGCCCTGTGGGTTATACAGACTCGGATTTCCAAGGGGACCAGGATGAGAAGAAATCGACCTCAGGATATGTGTTTACCCTGGGAGGTGGAGCTGTATCTTGGAGGAGCTCAAAGCAGAAATGCATTGCTGACTCCACCATGGAGGCGGAATATGTCGCCGCCTCCGACGCCTTGAAAGAGGGGGTATGGCTCAGGAACTACCTTTTAGAGTTGGGCGTGATCCCGAGTTTGCCGAGGAGCATCACAATTTATTGTGATAACTCTGGTGCAGTGGCAAACTCAAAGGAACCGTGGTCTCACAGGGCAAGCAGACACATAGAGAGAAAGTACCATATCATACGAGAAATCGTATCGAGAGGTGATGTGCTGATCAAGAAGATTGACACTAAGGACAACCTTGCTGATCCATTTACAAAGAGCTTGCCGCAGAAAGTTTACGAAAGACATATTCGTGAGCTGGGTATGAGGTGGATGCCAACCACTGACAGTGGTTAAAGAGATAGCAGGCTAGATAGACGGATTGTATACTCTGTAATAGCTTAGTTATGCTTTGAGTATAAGTGGGAGATTGATGGGTTTTGTATACTGAAAGCATTTATTATAATGAGTATACGACGGTTTATTTCTCCTATCTGTTAACAATCTTACATGTATGTAACAATGGTATCCTCTTGTCTCACCGATAGGGATGATCATACGATGTGTTGTAGATCACAGAAGACAGTATGATCACTTGACCTAGTGAGAGATAAACCTGATCACAGCCGAGACAGCGTATGATGATACGTCTGTCCGAATGGCTGCGACATTATCGGAATAAGTAGTCTGTCTTGGTTACTTGACATGCTGGTACGCATGGACTGAGATGTATTCGTCTGTCTGAAATCAGTGAATACAAGATCTCGTTATATTGATTGAGTCCAAACCCTAACAAAGGTTCATGGGTTTGCACGGGTTGTCTGTTGCTTTGACTTGACATGGTGGAGAGCCTGAGTAACGTGCTCGTATATCCGCATCTTGGGTAACAGCAGTTCATGTAGTACCGCCTAAGACTGGGTTTAGGTAACCATATCCGAGTAATAGGATGGGGACATTCCCTGAGGAGCTCAATAACATTCATCATGCCAAAGTCCTGCAGGCTGATTAAGTTCAGGCACGAGTGATAAGGATTGAGTGGTACTACTCAGGAATTATAAGATATTAATTAATTGTAGTTAGAGCTTGTCAGAGGCTCCGATTAATTAATGAATGTCCAGTAACCTTAAATATGGGGATTCTCAATTAATGCAGTCCGTTCTCATAACGTGGTAATAAAGGGGTAGGTCAGTATTAATTATGTGGTGAAAAAGAATTAATATTAATTAATTGATTGTGTCCTGGGTTGTGCAGATGGAATTAATTAATTTATAGGCCCACTTTAATATGTTCATTAGGTCCCAGGACTGGCCCAATTAAATATGCTGAAAAAAAGGCCCAGTAGCCCATTAGGGATAAAACCCTGGGTCTATAAATAGACCATTCTCTCTGGAAACCCTAGCAACTTTTGAACACATTCAAATCAGTGAAACCCTAGAGGCAGAGAGAGAGGGGGCGGCGCCTGTATAGGGGAGAAGAAGGATTTTTCTACTCCGGCCTACAACACAGATCTATGGAGTCCTCACCAGTAGCAGATCTGAACAGCATTGGGACACAGCCCTGAAGATCTGATCTGGAGAACATAATTCTTCCTTCTTGTTTTTACTTTATTTTCGATTTAATATAGAAATTAGATTTCTAATTTCTGTTTCCGCAGATTAAATCGAATTGCGTGGTTGAATTTATAGTTGGATATTCAAATGTGAAAGATCGGATCAAACTCTACAAAATAACGGTAATCTATCAATCCACGAATCGAATTAAATTCATAGGAGCATGCTAGGTTTTATTATGAATTTTTGTTGTGTGCAATATCCATAAATCGATCCGGTTCATTTGGATTTTGTGATTCGGTTCACTGAAAAATCCCTACAGCTTGTTCGTCTTGCACTCTCATAATCAATTCTCCTTTTTCTACATCAATCAGTGTCCTTCCTGTGGCAAGGAATGGTCTTCCTAGGATAATGGGTACCTCCCTGTCTGCTTCATAGTCTAGAATGATAAAGTCTGCAGGGAATATAAAATTATCCACCCTCACAAGCACATCTTCAATCTTTCCCTCGGGATGCACAGTGGACCTATCAACTAACTGCAAAGAAATGGTGGTGGGCCTAGCCCCTCCAATTCCCAATCTTTGAAAAATTGATAACGGCGTCAAATTCACACTCGCTCCCAAGTCACATAGAGCTCTACCCACATCTTGGCCTCCAATAGAACAATGAATAGTGAAACTCCCTGGGTCCTTTAACTTAGCTGGAATCTGTCTCCTTAGAGGTCCACCAACCTCCTCAAACAAGGACAGTGTTTCGAACTCTTTCAATCTCTTTTTCTTTGATAGAATGTCTTTCAAGAATTTCACATAGGTTGGCATCTGCTCAAGTGCCTCCACTAATGGTACATTGATATGAATTTGTTTCAACATTTCCAGAAACTTCTTAAATTGTTCCTCTTCTTTCTGCTTCTTGAATCTAGTTGGGTATGGTGGCAGTGGTGCATAATCATACTCCTCCAAACCAGATTTCCTCTTAGCTTTTGTAGTGTTTCCTCAAGCATTTCTGCAGGTTTCTCTACAGGATCTCCTTCTACCCTCAGCTCAGGGGACATGTCTTTCACCTCCAGCAACTTCTCTTTCTGTAGGTTTTCCTTGGTTACTGCATTCCCCGATGAAGATCCTTCCCCTGCTTCCAGATTCTCAGCCCGTCGTTCTTCAAACTGCTTCCCACTTCTCAGTGTAACCACTTTACATTGCTCATTTCCATTCATTGGATTCTCAGTGTTACTTGGCAATGACCCTGATGGTCTGCTTCTTAATTCATTGGCTAACTGCCCCATTTGCACTTCCAGACTCCTTAAAGAAGATGTTTGGCTCTAGATAAGAGCATCTTGATTTTTAAGCCGCACTTCATTTGAGTCATGAATTCCTTCATCATTTCCTCCATAGTTTTCTCTTGTTTAGGAGGTGGAGCTTCTAGACTTTGCTGTTGATTATAGCCACCTTTATTATAATGTTGCTCTCTTGTTGCAGCATTTTGATGCCCTTCTCCAGACTAGGAGAAGTTTGGATGATTTCTCCATCCAATGTTGCAAGTATTAGAATATGGGTTATTAGTCTGATGATGATGATTTATGTTCCCCATATAACAAATTGATGCGGGATTTGATGGACATTCCTCAAATTGGTGTGCTTCCCCATAATAAATACAGTCCAGCCCTATTGAGGTATCTGCAAGTATTGGGGCTGCTTTGATTGGATTAGTGTTTTTCTCAATACTCTTCATGGTTGCTCCTAGAGCCTCCATCTGCGCAGTCAGAGCTTTCATTGGATCAACTTCTAGCACCCCTGCTACCTTAGGAGTGGAGATAGTTGTTGCTCTTGAATTAGCCCAAAAATAGTTATTGGCAGCCACTTTGTCCAAAATTTCACAGGCTTCATTGTATGTCTTGTCCAGCAGTGCTCCCCCCAGCTGTAGCATCTATCATCATCCTTGAATTTCCAGTCAGTCCATTGTAGAAAATCTCCATCTGAATACAATAGGGTATCCCATGGTTTGGGCATCTTCTTAGCAGTTCTTTAAATCTCTCCCATGCTTCACTCAAAGATTCATCCTCCTGCTTAAAAGCCATGATTGCATTCCTGCATCAAGCATTTCTAGTTGGAGGAAAATACTTCAGCAGAAAGGTTTCTGTCAGCTTATTCCAAGTGGTTACAGATCCTGGCGGTAGATTAGTAAGCCAGGTTTTAGCACTATCCCTTAAAGAGAAAGGGAACAACCGCATCCTCAAGGCCTCAGGTGTAACTCCCTATAGCTTGAAGTTATCACAAATTTCCAAAAAGGACTTCAAATGCAGATGCGGATCCTCTGTGGTCTATCCTCCAAACTGCCCCAAACTCTGCAGCATTTGAAACATCACCGGTTTCAACTCAAAATGCTGCGCTTGAACTTCCGGTCTCACAACTCCTGGATCAAACTCCAAGAACCTTGGTGCTGTATAAGTTCTGATTATCCTATCTCTGTCATCAGCATGATTCTCCACCTCTCTGTCATGCCCATTTCCTCATCCTACAGCCATCTTCCTAGCTTTTTGCTTTCTTCTGTTCTTTCTGAAAGTTCTTTCAATCACTGGATCAAATAAGAATATTTCTCTGATTATCTCCTCACTCATGCACTATCAGTGTTCCCTACAATTATAGAAAATGGTTAGTTTCCTATAACTTCAGTCAACCAACTGCGCATGTAAATTCAAACAATAAAATAGCATTCAGACTCAATATCAATCACTCCCCGGCAACGGCGCCAAAAACTTGTTCGTGTTGTGCTAGTAACTATTTTAATTATACGCAAGTGCACGTATGTCTAAACAAGTAATACATATCTAAGTCCAAATATCATACCCAAGGGAGTGAAAGTGAGTCGTGCACATCATATTGCTTGTAAATCAAGGTAAATTTGTAATTTCTCTAAACTAAAATAACAAGAAAGCATAAAGAATAAAATCAAATAGTGCTAGAGCAAGTAATAATGTTTCTTCCCAAAAAATAATCATAAACTAATCAGATATGGTTTTAAATCGATGATAAAATATACTCGGGTTATCGACTATTGATTATTTACTCTCCTATATGTTGCAGCATTGTTCGGACATCAACTCTGGTTCTTGCAACCACACTCTTTTTTGTCTAGACTATTATCATAGTGCTACATCTATGTTTTCTTGCAACCACTCTCTCTCTCCTCGATCGTGTTCTTGCTCTCCGGTCTACTCTATTCTTTGAAAATGTCTCTTTTGTCTCTTTTCAGCTTCATCTCAACTCTACATGTGGCTTCTCAATCTGCCTCCCAGCTCTGACTGTTCTCCTGGTTGACACATGTCCTGCTTTTGGGACAGGATCTGAAAAGTGTTGAGATCCCGTCTGCTGTAGTACCAAATGTTCTTTGATAGCGGTCAAATTATGTTGCTCCCATGTTGCGACATTGTATCTATCCTTCATGCTATTGCCATGTTTCAGCATAGTGAGACCTGTGGCACTATTCACACAATTCCTTCGCAAAAACTCATAAGTAACACAAAACATGCATTAAGTCCTAGACTTGATAACTTGATCAATTAAGTTCGAAACAAAATAATAACTCTTTAAGAGAGTTATCAGATACAGATGAGAAGATTAGATCTGGAGGATATTTTTCTTCTTCTCTCCTCTATTTTTTGAAATTAATTTCATAGATTTAATTCCTTTATCTTATAGGATTAAAGCTTGTTGCGTGGGAAAGAGGATCAAGGATCAAATCTCTGCGCATCGCATTCTTTAGTTTCTACAATCCAGGTATTCCGCATAAACCTTCTTATGAATATTCAATATGATCATGCTAAGATTAATCATAGGCATAGTAATTTATTTTGATATCCAATTATCGATCTAGGCTTATATGGATTAAGTGATTCAATTCACGACAACGAAATCCCTTCACCTTTTGGTTCGTAGCATCTAAATTGAACTTCGTGTTTTATCCAAACTTTGATTTCACCATGCTATTTGATTAAATCTGTGGAATAATAAATTAGTATCGATGAACTAATTTCAAGATTTAATTAAAATAAATTAAAATCAGAAGAAAAGAAGGTTGTTCTCCAGATTACATTTTCATATTTGCATCCCAATGTTGTTCAATCCCGTTACTGGTGAGGATTCCACAGGATTGTGATGTGCGGGACAAAGTTGAATTTCTTCTCTTCCCTCAACACTACTGGTGCCGCCCTCTCACTCTCTCTCTCTAGGTTTTCCTATATTTCTCAACTAATATGATTTGAGGAGAGAATGAGGGCTATTAATAGACATATGATTAAACCCTAGTGGGCTCCTTTCAATATTTAGTTTTTGGTCAAACCTGGGACCTAATGCAAATAATAAAGTGGCTTTTAAATTAATTAATTCTCATGCCCACAACCTAGGACATAATTAATTAATATTATTTATTCTTCACCAAAGAATTAATACTGACTTACCCCTTTATTACCACATTATGAGAATGGGTTGCATTAACTTGATAAATCCCTATATTTGAGGTTACTGAACATTCATTAATTAATTGGAGCTTCTGACATGCTTCACACAATTAATTTCTTATTTTCCTAAGCAGTACCACTCAAACTTTATCACTCGTGCTTGAACTTTTAATCAGCCTACAGGACTTTAGCACGATGAACCTTATTGAGCTCCTCAGAGAATGTTCTCATCCTATTACTTGGATATGGTAACCTAACTCCAATCGTCAGAATGTTCTACACAAGTTGTTGTTACCTAAGATGCGGGTATACGAGCACGTTACACAGGATCTCTACCATGGTAAGTCAAAGCAACAATCAACCCATGCATACTCCCGAACCTTTGATAAGGTTTAGATTCAATCAAGAAATGAGATCTTGTACTCTCTGAAGTCAGGCAGAAGAATATATCTCACTATGGTCCAATCAATACGCAACCGCATGCACCAGCATATCAAGTGATCAAGACAGATCACTTATATCCAATTATGTTGCAGCCTACACTGATAGACTTATCCTCATATTGTCTCGGTTGTAATAACTTTATTTATATCTCACTAGGTCAATGGATCATACTGTCTTCTGCGATCTACTACACACCGTATGATCATCGCTATCGATGAGATAAGAGAATAACGTTGTTCTCTCATGTAAGTTTGTTAACAAATAGGAAATAAAGATGAATGTATACACACTATAATAAATGCTTTCAGTATACAAAACCTAACACGAATTAGACTCTCAGCTCATCATTATCCGATTCTCGGGAGACTTCCAAGCTAAATATTGTCGAATGGCGGCATACCATGGGGTCGTAAATAAACTCGAACTCAAGTTCGAAAGTATTCAGGTGGAACACGTACCCAGGGAATACAACATCCATGCCGATACTTTGGCAAACTTCACGGCAACGATGGAGTTTGCACTTCCTTGACTGGTCTCTTTGACCGTAGCTCTATAGCCTACGACTCAAGATAAAGATGGTAAAAGTCAATCGAGCATATGCCCCATCTTGGACTCGAAATCATAGATGGATCCTATCATATAATATCTTATGAAAAGAGAAGTGTCGAGTCAGAAATCCAAAGCAACAAGATTGGCTCGACAGGCTGCCAGATTCACCCTGATCAACGACGAGCTCTATAAGAAGTCCTATGAAGGTCCTTGGATAAAATGTGTTCGAGAGAAGGGCATCAAACCAATCTTGGTAGAAATCTATTCAATGAGTTGCAGAAACCACTCCGGCCCTAGGAGTCTAGCACATCGAGTCATGTTAGGAAGATTCTTTTGGCCTACTCTGCAAGCGAACTTGAAGAACTTTGTGTTGTGTGCTATAGTGTAACTATAGAACCTATGCGCAAGTATACGCAATCTACAAGTAATATAGTCAAGTGAGACCAGATATTGTACCCAAGGGAGTGAGTTTTAAACCATGCACTAAGGATTGCTTGTAAATAAAGGGAGGTTTGTGACTAACTTCTACTCAAAACATAAATATGCATAAACTATAAATCCAAACAAGACTATAATCAGTAATACTTCCTCGTTCCATTGATTGAACATATAGTATATAAACTGGTTCACAAATAATAAAAAGGCACATTCGGGTCATGGAATAAAATTCACTTTTACTATCTTATATGCTAAAGCTTCTGTCTCGCATGCATCTGAACCTTAGAACTTTTCTTAATTTGCCTAGAAAAATGTCGTTCTACTAGATCTACACTATCCTACCGGGTCTCATATATCTATGCCTACCACAGTATTCAAGTGATGAAATCAATTAATCCAGTTCTCCTAAGTTGCATTTTCTCATATGTATATGGGATTAATAAAATTGTCTAGATCTTCCCGGCCTATCTCACCTTTCGGTCTCCATAGGTGATGGGTTTCTCTCCATTGTCGTGCTTAAGAAACAAGTTTAAACAAGATCAAAGACAAGTTCAGGCACACAAAACATAATTCTAACATATAATCAAGCTTAAGTGATTTGTTCCACAATCCAAGTGTTAAATGAAGTTAGCTCATACTTGCAAATAGAATAATGTAAGATAGAAAATCATTCATCATCATATACAACTCAAAAATCTAAAAGCAAACTATCGATGATGATCTCTCTATCTTCAATGGCTTCTCATCCAAGCTTGTTAGGCGATCTCTCTCCGTTCGTGTGTTAGCTCTCCGTGTGTTCTAAAAATTGTTATCCGATGTCTCTCTCCAAAAAGTGTCTTTTCCCTTTCTTGATATTTTTTAATCTTCTTGCAACACCATTGATCTTGCTTCCACTTCCAGGATCCTTCTACGTGGATAAGTGTCGTTGTTCTTTTCAGACAAGAGTTTGGCCTCAAATGTGACACCTGTCCTCCCAGCTGACAAGATCAAAAAGGATCTTTAGCTTTGTCTTCAAGTGGTCCCAGAGAGAGAAGATCTTCTTCCTTCTGTCCATTTTGCATCTCCCATGCTCGAACATAACTTCTGGCCAACATGCTGCAGGGAAGCTCTAGCATTCTGAACCTGAACCAAACTTCACCAAAAGGCTTGCAAAAACTTATTAACACTTGCAATAGCTAAACTAACATGTCATAATTACAAAGATGTAAAAACAACCAAAAAGGACTCTGATTAATAACAATCTTATTCAAAACAACACCTAAAGTTTATATGAAGAGATCAAAAGATAACTCTTTAAGAGAGTTATCACCCCCCCCAAACTTAAGATGTTGCTTGTCCTCAAGCAACCAAAGTAAACCAAAGTGACACAAACCAAAGCTTAGAAGTAATAAGCTAGAATAGTTAATCTCCTCTTCAAAAGTCCCTCAGCAAAAATTTGAAAAGAAAGCATGAACAATAATTCTCTTGGTTGTCAAACTTCAGTCCTCATCCTTTGCAAAGTTTTACAATATACATTCATCTACTCTTTCAATCCAAAGTTCATTAAGGAAAATAGATTTCAAGATAGCCAAATTATAGCTGAGCTTAACCTGAACTACTTATTCAAGCCTCGATGCTCATCAATGCCACTTTTATTTTTCTACCCGTTCATTCTTTCTTGTTCTCCACTAATAGGCTTCACATTCCACCTAGATCAAAAGGACTTTCACGGCTTCTAATGTTAGGCCAAGGGTTAAGGTGAGAAAGTTTGGATAAAGTGACTTGAGTCTGGAGGTATAGTCCTTCTTGTTCCAACATTGGGCTTATTATATTCTTATCTTTCAATTTTCTCTCTTCTTTTTTTTTTTTTTCCAGCACATTGCTATATCACACGGCTAAGTTGACACACACTGTAAATATCAACCTTATTTTGCATATACATCTCTTTTTTCTTTGTTTTTTTCTTTATTTTTTTTCAGGCTAACATATTTGCCTATTCTTTCATCGTTTTTTTATATAAGGAAGGGAACCTACAAAAAAAACACTTCGAATCGAAGTGGTG
>JAPKLW010002685.1:6418-39737 GCA_026898455.1 Plectranthus barbatus | reverse complement strand
GCATTGTCCTCAATGTTAAAAGAGAACTAAGTCAGGACAATCCTCTAAACTAGGACGTGTATGGGATTCGGCTAACAAGAAGTAGGTGTAACCAACAAAAAGGCTCAACTCAAAATCTAGGTGCAAAGGAATATTCTATTTAAGCAAGGAAACATCTGAAGGCACAAAGATCAAGCAATGGCCTTAATCATTTCTAAGTGTAAAGATTATTCCTATTTCGTTTTGACCAAGATTAAACTTAGGGTAGGTGACACTTCACAATCAGAAATTCATAATGTAGTACCAGCTAAGCTCAAGCACATGTCTAGCATATCAGGTTTTTCAAAAACAAAGTCAAGTGAGAACTTTGTCTCGCAGACCAGATTTTCATGTACAAAGCTAAACATCGAAAGTGAATGTGGATTAACTCTCAACAACCAAGATTACTACCAATCATGCGCAGGAAAGAATGATAAAAATCGAAACATCACAGAGCCAGAGGAGACATAACTACTAGACTTAAAACTATTATTAAAGCAACCCAAACGAACTTCATGCTTTCACATGATACGAGCATGAAGTTCAAACACTGACCAACAAAAACTAAACACCCAAAGCATAAAACAATCATAAACATAAACCAAATAGGAAATTGTTTTTGCAGAAACTAAAGAAGTTCAGAAAAGACCATGTTCGTCATGCAGAACCTCTAGCAGCCTTCTTCTCTTTCAGATGGTGACCCTTCTTCTTCAGTAGCTCGGCAGTCTGGGACTTGACCTTCGGCAACACCTTGTGCATGAGCTTGAATCCCCTCAACAGCTTCGCCTGCTTCCTTTTTTTTTAAGTATGAATAATAGACTAAACAAAATTAAAATATTAAAGAGACTCCTAGTTTACTTTAAGTAAAATCTATTCCACCTAATGCTTATGCTACTCACATGATGTAGCATTCAATTTTTAGAGACTTAATCAAAACAAATCTAAATTAACTTGGCAGAAAAATAAAATGCAGAATTTAAAATAAACATCCTAAGCTATCAACACATGTTTCATCTATCCTCATGATAGCTTAGGTTACCTCGATCTTTAAGGCTCTTGTACTTGGGTGGAAGCCTTTGTTTTCTCCCAGCTTCCTCCATGATAATGTTTCACCCTTTGTCCATTAACCTTGAAAGAACTTCCTGAGCTTTCATCCTTGAGTTCCACGGCTCCATGAGGATAGAATTTAACCAAAGTGAACTGTCCTGACCACCGGGACTTAAGCTTGCCAGGAAATAACCTCAATCTGGCATTAAAAAGTAGGACCTGCTGTCCCTCTTCCAGCTTTCTATATGCAATCTTGCTGTCATGCCATCTTTTCACTTTGTCCTTGTAAATCTTGGCATTTTCATAACTCTGCAGCCTCAGTTCTTCAAGTTCATTGAGTTGTAGTATTCTCTTTTCTCCACTTGCTTTAGGATAAAAAATTAAGCTTCCTAGTGGCCCAATATGCTTTGTGCTCCATCTCCAAAGGTAAGTGACAGGCTTTCCCAAAAACAAGCCTGTAAGGAGACATCCCCAAAGGTGTCTTGTAGGTTGTTCTGTAAGCCCATAAAGAATCATCCAAATGTTTGGACCAGTCCTTCCTTGTAGTGTTCACCACTTTTTCCAGCACACTTTTCACCTCTCTGTTTGACAGCTCAGCCAATCCATTGGTCTATGGATGATACGCGGTTGAAACCTTGTGGTTGATGTTGTACTTGGCCAACAAAGCAGACAAGCTCTTATTGATGAAATGTGTACACTCATCACTTATTATTGCCATTGGAGTTCCAAACCTTGTGAAGATATTCTTATGCAAAAATTTTATGACTGTAGCAGCATCATTATGAGCACAAGCACACGCTTCCACCCATATGGACACATAGTCAACAGCTAATAAAATGTACTCATTCCCAAAAGAGGATGGGAATGGACCCATGAAGTCCATTCCCCACACATCAAATAATTCTACTTCCACAATATTATTCAGAGGCATAGCATTCTTGGCCGGTAGATTTCCCACTCTTTGGCATCTGTCACAGTTCTTGACAAACTCAAATGCATCTTTAAAGATTCCTGGCCAATAAAATCCTGATTGCAGCACTTTAGTTGATGTCCTCTGTCCACCAAAATGCCCTCCATATGCTGAAGCATGACATTCACTCAAAACAAATGGAATTTTGTAGTCTGGGACACACCTTCTAAAAATCTGATCAGGGCCCAACCTATTCAAAGTTGGATCATCCCAATAATAGAACTTGGCATCATGTAGGAACCTCTTCAATTGCTGTCCATGCAGCCCAAATGGTTTTCTGCCAGTTGCAAGGTAATTTGCAAAATCTGCATACCAAGGTGCTTCCTCCTTGCATGCCATGAGTTGCTCATCTGGAAAATCATCATTGATCTGGATTGTGTCATCCACTCCAAATGGGTCTTCTAACCTTGACATATGATCAACAACTTGATTCTCTGTTCTTTTCCTATCTTTGATTTCTAGATCAAACTCTTGCAGGAGAAGTATCCATCTGATGAGCCTTGGCTTTGCATCTTTCTTAACTATTAAGTGTTTGATTGCAGAGTGATCTGTAAACACAATCACCTTAGCTCCAACCAGATAGGATCTGAACTTATCAAAAGCAAACACTACTGTCAATAGTTCCTTTTCTGTAATAGTGTAATTCCTCTGTGCCCCATCCATTGTCTTACTTGCATAGTAAATGGATCTGAAAATTTTATCCTTTCTCTGTCTTAATACTGCTCCCACTGCATAGTTACTTGCATCACACATTAGCTCAAAAGGTTCATCCCAGCTTGGTGGTTGCATCACAGGGGGTGTGACAAGTGCAGCTTTCAACTTAGTAAATGCCTTCATACACTCACTGAACTTCCTATCTTGTTCTAGCAAATCTGAAAGTGGCTTGGCTATCTTGGAAAAATCCTTTATAAACCGTCTATAAAAACCAGCATGGCCCAGAAAACTTCTAACTGCTTTTACTGAACTTGGAGTTGGCATCTTGTCAATAACTTCGATTTTTGCAGGATCAATTTGAAATTTTATGCCCTAGAACTACCCCCTGCTGCACCATGAAGCAACATTTTTTCCAATTTAAGACCAGCTGTGACTTCTCACAAAGTTGCAAAACCTTTTCTAGATTTCCTAAACAGGTGTTAAAGTCTTTTCCAAAAACTGAGAAGTCATCCATGAACACCTCTAACCCATTCTCAATCATTTCAGAAAAAATTGAGATCATGCAACGCTGGAAAGTTGCTGGAGCATTGCAAAGGCCAAATGGCATCCTTCTAAATGCAAATGTTCCATAAGGGCAGGTGAAGGTAGTTAAGCTCTAATCCTCTGGGGCTATTGCTATCTGATGGTAACCAGAGTACCCATCTAAGAAGCAGTAATAATCTTGACCAGCCAATCTGTCCAGCATGTGATCCACAAATGGTAGTGGGAAGTGATCCTTTCTGGTGGCATCATTTAACTTCCTGTAGTCTATACAAATCCTCCACCCAGAAACTGTCCTTGTAGCTATCATCTCTTTCTTCTCATTCCGCACAACAGTAACTCCTCCTTTCTTGGGTACACACTGCAGTAGACTCACCCATGAGCTGTCTGAAATAGGAAATATGATTCCTGCATCCAACTATTTGATTATCTCTTTCTTTACCACTTCCTTCATGTTAGGATTGAGCCTTCTTTGTGGCTGTACTGAATTCTTACTACCATCCTCTAGGAATATCTTATGCATACAAATGGTAGGGCTGATTCCCTTAATATCTGATATGGTCCACCCAATTGCCTGTTTGTGCTTCTTGAGCATATGCATCAACTTCTATTCATCCTCCTCTTTCAAATTCGAAGCAATTATCACAGGTAAAGTTTTTGCTTCCCCAAATACACATATTTCAGATGATCTGGCAGAGGCTTAAGTTAGTTCATGAGTTTCTTCAAGAGAAGACTTTGGTTCCTTCTGTTCCCTACTCATGAGATCCAATGACTCGAAGTTAGGTTTGTACCCCCCAAACTGTGTACCATGCTCTACCCATGCTACAGCATTTTCTTCAGATACTTCTTCATTCTCACAGTCTTCATGTTGCAAATCCACAATATGCTCCTCTATTACTGATTCCAAGATTCCAATTGTGAAGCAATTTTCTGATTCATTTGGCAATTTCATAGTGTTATACAGGTTAAAAGTGGTCTGTTCTTCATGGACCCTCATGATCAACTCTCCTTTTTCCACATCAATCAGTGTCCTGCCTGTGGCTAAAAAGGGTCTCCCCAGAATAATGGGTACTTCTCTGTCAGCTTCATAATCCAGGATAATAAAGTCTGCAGGGAAGATAAACTTATCCACCCTAACCAGCACATCTTCAATCTTTCCTTCTGGGTGCACAGTTGACCTGTCTACAAGTTGCAAGGTAATAGATGTTGGTCTTGCTCCTCCTAGGCCCAGCTTCTTGAAGATTGACAGTGGCATTAGATTCACACTGGCTCCCATATCACAGAGTGCTCTTCCTACATCCCTTACTCCAATTGAACAGGGGATGGTAAAACTCCCTGGATCCTTTAGCTTTGCTGGGACCTGCCTTCTCAAGGGCCCACTAACTTCCTGAAACAAGGATACAGTCTCAAACTCCTTCAACCTTTTCTTTTTAGTAAGGATGTCCTTCAGAAATTTAACATAGGTAGGCATTGTTGGGATTGTATACTGAAAGCATATATGATTAAGTGTTTTGTACATTGGTCTTCATATATGTTGCTGCAACAATACTCGTTGTCTGATGAAACAAACATACAACGAACCATAATATCCTATTATCTCGCCTATAGGGATGATCATATGGTGTGTAGGAGATCACAGAGGATCATATGAATCGTTTGACCTAGCGAGATATAAACGGTATCACGGCTGAGACAGTCCCTGGATAGGCTGTCGGTCTAAGCTGCGGCACATCAGTTCAATAGTGGGCTTATCCTAGCTACTTGATGTGTCGGTACATGGTTATGTATTGATGGGATCAACAGTGGGATGTGCCATTCTCATTGACATATGAATGAGCCAGATCCCTAACATACTTCCTATGATCTTAAACCTAACTGAAGGATAAGGGGCACACACAGATTGACCACACTTTGATTTACCATGGTGGCGAGTCTTACATGTACTCTTATACCCGTATTTTGGGTGTTGGCAATTTGTGTGTGGCCTGCTTAGTCTGGACGTTTAGGTAAGCATATCCGTTTCAGGATGGTGACATTCCCTGAGGAGCTCACAAGGTTCATTATGCTAAACCCTGCAGGTTGAATTATTTAATTCAGGCATAAGTGAAAAGGAGTGAGTGGTATTACTCAGGAAATAAGAGATTAATTAATTGTGGCTGATTGTCATAAGCCAAATTAATTAATGAATGTCTAAAACCTTAAATATGTGGATCATGTTAGTTTGGTGCAACCCATTCCTAATAATGTGGTAATAAAGGGGCGAGTCAGCATTGTTACCGTGGTGAAGGTTAAAACAATGTTTTATTAATTAATTATGTTCTGGGTTGAACAAGGAAGGATTAATTAATAAAGAGGGCCTACTTTATTATTTGCCTCTGGTCCCTGGTCTGGCCCATGAACTGCTCACAGCCCATTAGGGTTAGGGTTTCTCAAAACCCTAACACTATATAAAGGCCTTCTCTCTATCAGATCATAAGAGACTTTTCAGTACATTGAGAGAGACGGCAGCAGCGATCCGGAAGGGAGGAACTGATCGATTCCTCCAGATCTCGGATTCAACTTGGTAGATAATCCTCACCAGATTTCCAAGGAGCAAGAGAACAGATCAGAAGATCAGATCTGTAGGAACAACTATTCATCGCCGGCTTTCAGATTCAGATCCAGATCAATTCCATCGTTATTGGCTCCGATCTAGATCTGTAGATCAAATGGTGAAATCAGGTATTCTCTAAATCCATCCTCTGTAATTAATATTGTAGGAGCATGCATAGGATCGCATGGTTTATTTGATTGAAATTCATTCTTGATATCCTAAGAACCATCCTTGGCAAGAAATTCATTAATGGCAACTTGTGTTGTCCATCGTAGACTCAAACCCTACAATTGGTATCAGAGCAAGGTTCATGTTCTTAGGCTCTATCTTGGATAAATTGAAATTAAATAAATATGTATGTTCATGGATGGATTTAAATTGTCGTGGATGTTTTTGTTCTCGTGGCCTTCTCATTTTTGGATCTATTTTTCACCACGAGAAAATCCATGGTTAGATTTAATAGGGAAAATCATGTAATAGATCTAGATCTATTCTTTTGTATTTTCTATTTTTTTTCAAATCAGTAAAATCGAGATCCGGAAGAAGAACGAGATTTGAAGAACGAAGAACAAAGAAGCGACATGTATTAGGGTTCAGCCCCCTCATACACCAGATCTCGCCGGCAGCTGCGCCGCCGGCGGCGGCGACGGGTGGCGGCGGCGGGCAGTCTCTCTGCCTCCGGCTGGGCCGCGCCCTAGGGCTCGCTGCTGCTGCTGCTCGCGTTTCCGGCGAGCATGATGGTCCAGGCAGCCTCCCACCGTGAGTGCGCACGTCCTTGGGCTCGAGCAACGCCGGTAATCATCACAGATGAGAAGCAGATGGCGCGGCGCCTGTTCGGAGGTGGCCGGCGTCTCTGCCGGTCGCGACAGGAAGAAGGAAGCGAGGGTGGCAGCAGCGCGCAGCAGATCCATGCTGCGCGTGGCTGGGCCGTGCCCTCGCCAGCGTTCGTGAGCCACGGTTCGCGTCACTCTCCTGTCGTCTTCCCTAGCACGGTGAAGGAGAAGGGCGACGGATGTCGACGGTGCCATGGACAAAGGAGCACGCGGTGGAGGCATGTGCGTCAAGGATGCAGTGCAGCTAGGCTGCTGTTGTTTCTAATTCGCGTGCGTGCAGACGACTGCGGCTGCTACGACGGTTGGGCTCAACTGCAGGCGTGTGTTCCGGCGAGGGACGGCGGCCGGACATGGCGGCGGCGGGGCTGAGCAAGGTGGCTGGTGGTGGGCTGGCGGCTAGGGTTTTCCTAGCTGCTAGGGTTTTCCAAAACCCTAGGGTTTGTTGCTCGGGCAATAGATCGGGCCTGTCAGCCCGGAGGCAGCCCGCTGTTCTGAAAAATTAGGGTTTGGCTGTTGTTTGGGCCTGAAACCCTAATTTGAAGCCCAATTGATGTTGATGCAATTCTAATCAGATTTCAAGTCCAACGGAGGCCCAGTTTGAAGATTTGTACTGAAAAATAAATCTTGTAATAGTTCGATTTTAATTATTTTTCAGTTATAATTGCATCTGAGGGGCCACGAGAAATTTTATTTGTTTATTTAATTATTTCTCGTACTGATGTGATTTATTATGTGCGCACTAGTAAATAATAGGAAGCATGCTTATTTGCTTTAATTATTTACTTTTATAAGCATGTTGCAATTAAATTTTTGAGCATGTCTTATGTGATTTATTTTATTTTTTAAATTATGTCTATAAATTCCGGGATCATATTAATTTATGATGGAATTTTGGATGTGACATAATTTATGGTACATAAAATAGTGTGTGCGCATGAAACCTTTAGAATTAAAAATACTAAGCTGGATTTTGGTTCGTCTCTAACCAAGATCATTAGACCTCCACAAATACGACCTCTCACTGGAAAAGAGGCATCTTGAAGCGTAAACGTCTACTCAAGTAGCTTGCGTTAGAGGTCCCTCACCAGTTCTAGTGCGATGAGGTTTCTAAATAAAATATTTAGTTTAAGATGAGAAGTGGGAGCCTCTGAGCAAACGTCTACTCAAGTAGCTTGCATTGAGACAACTTTCACTAATCTCTAAGAGTAAACTAAATGAGATAACAAAGGATGTGAGGGGCATGCGGCATCGGTCCAGTACGTATGCTAAATCGCTCTAAACGTCCGGAGTTAGGCTTGTGGTTATTTTTGGCTTAGATGTTGCCTGGAGTATAACTCATGAATGATGTCCCTGCTCCGGATAGGTGAACATGGTCTTAAGATCTCCAATATTAATTTCTCTTGCTTAAGATACCTGGCATGTTAAGAAATTAAAGGACCTATTTTGGTCTGGTTGAGCGTTTGCTGTAAACGTCTGCTGAAGCAGCTTGCAGTAAATTAGCTTGGGCAATTGGAGGAAGCAAATTGCATTGTTTTATCTAAAGGTTCTATGCATATTTGTTTCAATTGTTCGTAGTATGTGCTTACTTTAATTTGCTTATTTGTTTTCAGATATGTCTATGAATAATGTCATTAATATCCTCGCTCAAAATCCTCTCAATGGTCCGAATTTCTTTGAATGGAAACGTAATTTGGATTATATCCTTGTTGCGGAAGAACACAAGTTTGTCCTTACTGGTCCTTGTCCGCCAGTCCCAGCTGTGCGGCAGCAGTCTTACAATAAGCGGATCAAGTCTAATAATGTAGTGAAATGCTACATGATGACCACTATGAGTAAGGTACTGCAGCTGCAGCATCAGCATTATGATAAGGCCTGTGAGATTATGGATAATCTAACAGCGACTTATGGGGAGACGGACAGAACTTTCAGATTCAATCTCATGAGGGAGATTGTGAGTAAGAAAATGTCTGAAGGCAGTTCAGTGAGAGAGCACGTGGTTGCCATGACTCACCTCATGGATGAACTAACGTTGCACGGTGGTGGTATTGACGCGGAAGCCCAAGTCGATATCATACTAAACTCTCTTCCCAAGTCCTTTGAAAACTTCAGGTTGAATGTTGTGATGAACAAGAAGGAGTATACTCTTAATGAGTTACTCAGTGACTTGATGGCAGCACAGTCCCTGATGGAACCCGAGAAAGCAGTTTTAGTTTCTTCCGGTAGCCGGTCTGCTGCTCCTAAACGGGAAAAACCTAAAAGAACGGCTAGGAATAAGAATAAGAAAACTGCTAGTGGGAACAATGGAGTTTATGCTCCAAAGAAAAAGGCTGGGAAAGTTGAAGGAAAGGGCAAGTGTTACCGCTGTGGCAAGATGGGACACTGGAAAGCAAATTGTCCAGGTGTTAACACCAATGGACAAGGTACGTCATCATGTTTAGTATCAGTTTTCTACTCCTTGTGAGTAGTGGTTACTGTGAGTACTAGTCATGTTTTGGCTGCACTATGCAGAGAATCAAGCTGATGATAAGGCTTGAGGATGACGGGACTACCAACTCCAAGGAAGATGCTAGAGATCGATCTCAAGCTGTTGGAGTTATTTGCTTTAAGTTTATGTTAAAACTCTGTTTTAATTCAAGTTTATGACCACTCCTCAAGGTCACCACCTTACACTGCTCATTTCCCCCTCTAGGATTCTCTGTATTGCTAGGTAAACTTTGTATTAAAGCATCCTGGCTTTTCAACCTCACTTCATTCTTAGCCATAAATTCTTTCATCATTTCCTCCATGGTTTTCTCAGGCTTCTGAGGTGGTGCCTCCAAGCTTTGTTGTTGGTTACCTTGCTGCTGGTTACTCTGCTGTTGTTTGTAACCACCTTTGTTAAAATTGTTATGTTGTTCCCGTGCTGCAGCATTCTAGTGTCCTTGCCCAGACCATGAAAAATTGGGATGGTTCCTCCATCCTACATTGTAAGTGTTAGAATAAGGGTTATTGTTTCCCTGGTACTGTTGAGGTCTGTTTCCCATGTAACAAACAGATGCTGGATTTGAAGGGCATTCCTCAAACCGATGACCTTCTCCATAGTAGATGCAACTTAAAACCATTGCAGACTCTGTTGGTGTTCTCAATATTTTTCATGGTTGCCCATAAGGCTTCCATTTGTGCAGTAAGGGCCTTCATAGGATCTACTTCTAGAACCCCTGCAACTTTTGGAGTAGTAATAGTTGTTGCCCTAGAACTAGCCCAGAGATAGTTGTTTGCAGCCACTTTATCCAAGATTTCACATGCTTCATTATATGTTTTATCCAGTAGGGCTCCTCCTGCAGTGGCATCAATCATCATTCTTGAATTTCCAGTGAGTCCATTCTAAAAGATCTCTATCTGAATTCCATAGGGTATCCCATGATTTGGGCACCTTCTTAACAATTCTTTATATCTTTCCCATGCCTCACTGACAGATTCATCATCTTGCCTAAAAGACATGATTGCATTTCTACACCTGGCATTCCTGGTAGGAGGGAAGTACTTCATCAAGAAAGTCTCTGCTAGCTCATTCCAAGTTGTCACAGATCCAGGTGTCAGATTTGTGAGCCAAGTCTTAGCACTATCCCTCAAAGAGAAAGGAAATAGGCGCATCCTCAAAGCTTCAGGTGTTACTCCTTGCAGTTTGAAGTTGTCAATGATCTCCAGAAAAGGTCTCAGATGTTGATGTGGATCCTATGTAGCTTGTCCACTAAACTGCCCCAAACTCTGCAACATCTGAAACATAACCGGTTTCAGCTCAAAATATTGTGCCTGCACCTCAGGTCTCACCACCCCTGGATTAAAATCAGTGAATTTTGGTGCCATACATATCCTGATCACCTTGTCCTTTTCGTCAATATTCCTTTCTGGATTTTCCTCAGCCATTTTCTTAATTTTCTGCTTTTTCCTGTTTTTCTTGAAAGTTCTCTCAATTTCTGGATCAAATGGGAATAGTTCTCGTACAATCTTTTCACTCATAAACTACTGACCCTCCTGCATTGAGGAAATGATTAGTTTCCAAAAACATTCAGATCAGGTGATATACTATAATAATCAAGCAATTCAAAAGCATTCAGATTTAATTTTAGTCACTCCCCGGCAATAGCGCCAAAAACTTGTTGTGTGCTATAGTGTATCTATAGAACCTATGCGCAAGTATACGCAATCTACAAGTAATATAGTCAAGTGAGACCAGATATCGTACCCAAAGGAGTGAGTTTTAAATCGTGCACTAAAGATTGCTTGTAAATAAAGGGAGGTTTGTGACTAACTTCTACTCAAAACAAAAATATGCATAAACTATAATTCCAAACAAGAGTAAAATCAGTAATACTTCCTCGTTCCACATATTGAACATATAGTATATAAACTGGTTCACAAATAATAAAAAGGCACAATAGGGGTCATGGAATACAATTCACTTTTACTATCTTATATGCTAAAGCTTCTGTCACGCATGCATCTGAACCTTAGAACTTTTCTTAATCTGCCTAGCAAACTGTCGTTCTACTAGATCCACACTATCCTATCGGGTCTCATATGTCTATGCCTACGACAGTATTCAAGTGATGAAATAAATTAAACCAGTTCTCCTAAGTTGCATTTTCTCATATGTCTATGGGATTAATACAATTGTCTTGATCTTCTCGGCCTATCTCACCTTTTGGTCTCCATAAGTGATGGGTTTCTCTCCACTGTCGTGCTTAAGAACCAAATGTAAACAAGATCAAAGACAAGTTCAGGACAAGTTCAGGCACACAAAACATAATTCTAACATATAATCAAGCTTAAGTGATTTGTTCCACAACCCAAGTGTTAAATGAAGTTAGCTCATACTTGCAAAGAGAATAATGTAAGATAGAAAATCATTCATCATCATATACAACTCAAAAATCTAAAAGCAAACTATCGATGATGATCTCTCTATCTTCTATGGCTTCTCATCCAAGCTTGTTACTCGATCTCTCTCCGTTCGTGTGTTAGCTCTCCGTGTGTACTGAAAATTATTATCGATGTCTCTCTCCAAAAAGTGTCTTTTCCCTTTCTTGATATTTTCGAATCTTCTTGCAACACCATTGATCTTCCTTCCACTTCCAAGATCCTTCCACGTGGATAAGTGTCGTTGTTCTTTTCAGACAAGAGTTTGGCCTCAAATGTGACACCTGTCCTCCCAGCAGACAAGATCAAAAAGGAGCTTTAGCTTTGTCTTCAAGTGGTCCCGGAGAGAGAAGATCTTCTTCCTTCTGTCCGTTTTGCATCTCCCATGCTCAAGCATAACTTCTAGCCAACATGCAGCAGGGAAGCTCTAGCATTCTGAACCTGATCCAAGCTTCACCAAAAGGCTTGCAAAAACTTATTAACACTTGCAATAGCTAAACTAACATGTCATAATTACAAAGATGTAAAAACAACCAAAAAGGACTCTGATTAATAACAATCTTATTCAAAACAACACCTAAAGTTTATAAGAAGAGATCAAAAGATAACTCTTTATGAGAGTTATCACTTTGCGAAGAAGTGCGAGAGTTACTAGTGATTAACTAGGTTGAGTCACCTAAAAGCCAAGCCGCTACACCCCAATATCCTAGTATGGTTGTTCCACCGATAGGGAATTAACATAGTCGGGAAATTACCTAAGGCTAGAAGAGGAAAGGAGTACATCGTTATTGCCACCAACTGATTCACCAAATGGGTCGAAGCCGAGCCGCTGGCAATTATTCGAGACTCGGGCATGATCTGCTTCATGTGGAAATATATTGTGTGTCAATTTGGCATGCCTTGAGAAAACATCACTGATAACAGGAGGCAATTCTGGAGCAAGAAATTTAAAGACTATTGGGAAACACTCGAGATCTAAATGCTATTCTCGACTCTGAGATATCTGGAAGCCAATGGGTTAGCCAAATCGACTAAAAGATCGTAATTAGCATCTTGAAGAGAAGACTAGGGGCTTCAAAGTCAGCGTGGGTCGACGAACTACTAATTGTCCTATGGTCGTACCGTACAACCTCTCGAACTGCTACTGGGGAAACTCCATTTTCCCTAACCTATGGTTCTGAAGTAGTGACATCGGTTGAGGCAATCCAAGGCAGTCCTCGAACTAAGTTCTTTGATGAAACAACAAATAATGGAAAGGTGATCGAGTTGCTGGAGTTGTTTGACGAAAGGAGGATTAAAGCCACTTAAAAGATGGAACAAAGGTAAATATGGTCGATCGATACTACAACAAGTCGATTTGATTGAGAACGCTACACTTCAGAGAAAAGGTGCTCAGCCAGCTGTTTCAAAACACTCAAGAGATCAATGCGGAGAAGTTGGGCCCTACCTGAGAAGGACCCTCCATCGTGTCAAACGTTGTAAGAAACAACACATTGACTCGCTACTCCTAAGGGAAAGGCCGTACCGAATGCTAGGAACTTAAACAATTTGAAAAGGTTTCACTTTTAGATATTGAGTCATTGATTAGAACTTACGAACGACTCGAGCAAGTTTTATATTTTGAGCTTCGAAATAAATAAAGTACTTACTTTATTTTTGTTCCGAACTACATCAAAAGCAATAAATTGGACAAAATGATTGTCAGAAACGGGATTCATTTGAAAGTGAAACACAAGCACAATTTTTTTACACATCACAAAATATAATGTTGTTCGGAGTTGTGCAAATTTCAAAAAAATTCAAAGAAAGAGAATCTGAATTTGAGGAGGTTGGAGGGGACCTCGTCAGGTTGCCTTCGGGGCGCTCATCCTCAACCCAATCCTTGCTCAACTCCTTCAGATATTCGCGACTCTTGGTCCACTGTTCGTCTTCATGGTCAGATCCTCTGGAGTCATTAGCTTCAAATTCCTCTGGCTGCAGGAAGTTCAAATCTAAGTTCGGATTCTTCTCGTGGATAGCTTCCCAACCCTTGGGTATTGCAAGCATGGAAAGATCATCGAACACGGGCCGTCCGAGAGGTGTCCTCAGCAATTAGCAGAGTTCTAGTCCTCAGCTTCAATCTCGGCACAATGGAGAGGCGTTTGATCCTTCTCAGCCTTAGCCCGAGCTGCCTCAAGCTCTTGTTACTTGTTTGCCAGTTGCTCGGCCTAATAATCACTAAACTGTTTCTCGAATAGCATATCATCAATTGCAGATTGCCTCTCACGAGATAGTTATTTGATTAGCCGCTTGGCAGAAGCGAGCTCGGTAGTGGCGACCGACGTGACCTCAACGGTGGCGTCCCTCTCCTACACCAAGCTGCTCGCACTCCTCTCAGCCGCCTGGCGATCCTTCCTTTTCTTTGCAACCACCCTCACAGCACCATAAAAATTGCCCCACGTGCCCTCGAGGCTCTGCAAGCACACGACCGAATCAATGGTCCCAAAAAAAAAGTGGAAACTTAAAGAAATTGCATAGATACCTTCAGATTAGCGTGGGCACGATCCAAAAATCCTCTGGAGGGTAGAGGCAGATGTTAACCACGGAAGGCCTTGCCAAGCGTCCCTTAGAAAGGTCATAAAGTTGCCACCCCCATTGGTAGCGATAGGACAATCTTGATTCGAGAGGAGTCCCTCGACATATCCCTGCGAACCGGGCTAGGGCTGAGTAAGAATTTCACCTATCGTCACTAACGCATTGGTATTAGTGTCTTCCTCGGCAGTTAGGTCAAAAATGTTCTGCTTCGCAAGAATAGGAGCTTTCTGCCTCTCGTCGTGCTTTCGTTTGCGTGTTAGAGGAGACTCAGGGTATTCCTGCTCCTCAACTCTCTCATCGACCCGCTTAGTGGTTAGTTTCCTCTCAACTTCATGACCCCAAATCGTGTGGGCCCACCAGCCCCCGTGCTCGTACCAGTACCTTTCGTGGTGTTCTTTTTCTTATTTAGGTCCTTCTTCTTGTTCCTTGTCTTGTGCTGCCGGAATTAGTTTAATTCTTTAGGAGTGATGCCAGCTATGTCGCGGATTCTTTCGATATCGGCACATCGATTCCTAAGGAGACGGTCAACGTCTTTTATCGGGTACGAGTAAGCCTACGCGATCTGAGTGCGCTCTTCGGCAAGGATTTCTTACGTAAAAGAGAAGTCAGTGATAATAATTTGTCGAAATAAAGCAATAGCCACTTACTTGTGGCGACTTGAAGAGCCCCCGAAAACTCGGGGTGATCATCCGAAATTTGAACAAAGAAAAATTCATTGATCCAGTGGGCACTGTTCGAGGAAAAACCCTTGACCAATGGCTTTTTGGGATTGATGGCGTGTTTAGAGAAGAAATAATAACTCTCCTTCGATTGGCTATGGAGGTTATACAAATCGGACCACTCTAGAATCGAAGGCTCTCCAAGGTTAAGGTCATGAAATATTAGCAGAGTGCCCATCATGTGCCTCCAAGCCATCAAGGCTATCTGGATCAGAGCGATTCTATAGAAACTCAATACTGATACAAAAAATGAGTGCAGTGACAACCTAATCACGTACCTAAATAGGTGAGCGAAAAAAACCATGTAACCTAACGGGGGTCTATGCGGGTACTGATCCACACATGGTACGATAGGGTTCAGCCGAAAAGAAAGAGTATAGGGTTGGAAAAGAGTCCGCAACAAATCAAAGTCCAGACTAGTTTAGGTATCAACTAAGGCACCCTGGAAGTTCTAGTCATAACCCTCCGGGAATATAACCAGAGGAAAATCATTAAAATTGGAGGAAGAAGAAGAACTCGTGAGGTTAAGAGAGTGTCAAGTAGAGGGGCTATCTTGATTTGCCATGTCGGAAGGAATAAATACCAAGAAGCAAAGTAATAGCAATAGAAATTCACCGGGTAAAATAAGAATCAATTGCAGAGCACGATGGCAGCAAAAATCCTTTTGCAATGATCTTCCTCAGAGAAAGGGATAAGAGAAAGAGAAAGTAAAAATGGAAGAATGACGAAGAGTCGGTATTTATAAAGGTGGTATTGAAAACTGATGGAGATGTAGTTGGAAAGATTTATAAAGATATTTCAAGAAGATTCCTTGAAGATATGATAGAAGATTTGATTTGTCTTGATAAGATTTGGTAGATAGTTATTTGAGTAATTTTGAATTTTATCTTTTAGATATATTTTATTTTCTAACTTTATTAGGATTATGTTTTGATTTCCTTATCAGATTAGGATTTGATTTCCTTATGAAATTAGGATTTGATTCCTTATTTGATTAGGATTTGATTTCCTTATTAGGGTTTGAGTTTGTCTATATATAGGTCTTGTTATGGATTAAATTATTAAGTTTTTAGTTTTTAATAAAATTTATGAGATTATCTCCTCAATTATTCTTAAGACTCACGAATTCTAAGGCCTAGAATTTGAAATTTGACTTATCAAATGAAATTCTGCAGCCGTTTGTGGCATCTTCACTATATCCATCGTTGTTGAGGTGAATTGCTTGTTGGGTCATAGGGGTTCGTTTTCGTTCTTCTATGCGGTTCTCTAATGGTCGACTTCAAAGGTGTTAGATTTTCACCATCGTATCAATTTCTATTTTGTTTCCACGTGCGTCATCTATTTTTTCGTCAAGTTCTTGGGTTGCGATCTTAACCTTCCAGCGAGGATCGTATCAAAAACCGTGAAGCTTCTCGAGGAAGCTTCAATCACAGCCTGATGCATGTCATCGCATTTAATGCGGTGGAACTCAAAACACCCGCTCAAAAGATCAATCGACTTGAGCACCCCATCCAAAGTTAAAGTGGTATGAGCTTCTCACAACCAGCTCGATTAATCTCAAATCGCTTCACTTGCACACATGCACTCATGCATTATTGATAACTCTCTTAAAGGGTTATTATTTTGTGTCTAGTCTAGTTAATTATATGTTAAATTAGGTTTGTTTTATAGGATAAATAGTTTAATATAGGTAATTTGGTCAGTATATGAAATTCGGGTTTATTTTGTAGTATTGTGTTAACTTTGAGTTTTGCGAAAGGAATTGTTTGAATAGTATCACAGGTCTCATTATGCTGGAGCATGACAGAAGCAAGAAAGATTGATATGATGTCGCAGCATGTGAGTAGCATGGCCAAAACTCCAATGAAGATCATCTGGGACCACAGCAGACAGGATTTCAGAACTTTTCAAATCTTGTCCCAAAAGCAGAACACGTGTCGCCCAGGAGAGCCGTCAGAATTGGGAAGCAGATTGAGGAGCCACGTGTAAGGCCTGGATGAAGCTCAGGGGAGACAAGGGAGATATTTTCAGGAGGATAGAGAACAACACAGAAGGGAGGATCGGCATAGGTTTTTGGAGAGCAAGGAGAACGAGGTGTTCGTGAGAAGCAGAAGTGGAAGCTGCGAAAATCCCGAACAGTTTATCTTTCTTTGCAAAACTTGTTTGATATGTTTTAAGTGGATGATGTTCGTAGACATGAACTTGAATGTTACTTGTTTTCTATCTTTTGTAAGCATGAGCTAAACATTTTAAGCTCGGGTTGTTGACTAGTTTATCTTTTCGAATATATGTTGAGCTGTTCTTACATTAAATCTGGTGTTTGATTTTAATTTTGGTTTGTTTGTCTATCTAAACACGACAGTGGCAGGTAGAGATCTAGCCTAGTGAGACCGAGAGGAGATCTAGGACGAGGGAAATGAAATCAATCTAGATTTCTAGTGTAGACATACATAGAATCTAAGGCTTGCGCAAACCCCTGTTCTTAAATAGATTGTTTGAAGGCAAAACTTACCATAGACATATGGAGGTTAGCACAAAAACATAGATCTAGTACTATGATGATAGGCTAGGCACAAAGGAGAGTGGTTGCAAGAGCCAGAGTTGATGTCTGAACGATGCTGCAGCGTATAGGAGAAAAGATAAACAAAAGTTAATAACCCGAGTGTTTTATCCTTATTGATTTTAACACCATTTTTACTCGTTTATGATTATATTGTGGAAAGAGTTAATATTAATTGCTTTAGCACTGTCTGGTTTAATTTTATATGCTTTCTTGTTTATTTAGTTTAGAGAAATCACAAAATACCTTTATTTTACAAATAATAGAATGTGCACGATTCACTTTCACTCCCTTGGGTACGATATCTGGACTTAGATCTGTATTACTTGTTTGACATACGTGCACTTGCGTATAAATTCCATAGCTACTAGCACAAGAACAAGTTTTTGGCACCGTTGCCGGAGAGTGATTGATATTGAGTCTGAATGCTATTTTATTGTTTGACTTTGCATGCACAGTTGGTCGACAGAAGTTATAGGAAACTAATCATTTTCTGTAATTGTAGGGAACTCTAACAGTGCATGAGTGAGGAGACAATAGGTGAAATATTTTTATTTGATCCAGAGATAGAAATAACTTTTAGAAAGAACAGAAGAAGGCAAAAGGCTAAAAAGATGGCTGAGAGAATCCCTGAGCCAGAAGTTGAGTTGGAGATACCAGTTGATGAAAGAGATAGAGTAATTAGAACCTTTACAACACCAAGGTTTTTGGAGTTTGATCCAGGGGTTGCGAGGCCAGAAGTTCAGGCACAGCACTTTGAGTTGAAACCTGTGATGTTTCAAATGCTGCAGAGTTTGGGGCAGTTTGGGGGGACAGCTACAGAAGATCCACATTTGCATTTGAAATCTTTTCTGGAGATCTGTTATAATTTCAAGCTGCAAGGAGTTACACCCGAGGCCTTGAGAATGCGGTTATTCCCTTTTTCTCTAAGGGACAGTGCAAAAACCTGGCTCACTAATCTACCACCAGGATCTGTTCCTACCTGGAACAAATTGACTGAAACCTTTTTGTTGAAGTATTTCCCTCCAACGAGAAATGCACGATGTAGGAATGCAATCATGGCATTCAAGCAGGAGGATGAGTTTGTTAGCGAGGCATGGGAAAGATTCAAGGAATTGCTGAGGAGATGCCCAAATCATGGAATACCTTATTGTATTCAGATGGAGATTTTCTACAATGGGCTGAATGGTAATTCAAGAATGATGATAGATGCTACATCTGGAGGAGCATTGTTGGACAAGACATATAATGAAGCTTGTGAAATTTTGGACAAAGTGGCTGCTAATAATTATTTCTGAGCAAATTCAAGAGCAGCAGCTATCTCCACTCCCTAGGTAGCAGGAATACTGGAAGTTGATCCAATGAAAGCTCTGACTGCGCAAATGGAGGCTCTGGGAGCAACTATGAAAAGCATTGAGAAAAATACCAGTCCAAGCAAAACAACTCCAATGTGTGCAGAACCCTCAGGACCTTTGGACTGTATTTATTGTGGGGGAGCACACCAGTTTGAGGAATGTCCATCAAATCCAACATCGGTTTGCTATGTGGGAAACAGAAGTCATTATCATCAGACTAACAATCCATATTCAAACACTTACAACAGTGGTTGGAGAAATCATCCAAACTTTTCTTGGTCTGGACAAGGAAACCAAAATGATGCAGGAAGGGAGCAGCATTATAACAAAGGAGGTTATAATCATCAGCAGAGTCTAGAAGCTCCACCTCCAAAACAAGAGAAAACCATGGAGGAAATGATGAAGGAATTCATGACTCAAAATGAGGTGCGGCTGAAAAATCAAGATGCTCTTATTCAAAGCCAAGCATCTTCTTTAAGGAGTCTGGAAGTGCAAATAGGGCAGTTAGCCAATGAATTGAGAAGCAGGCCACCAGGAGCTTTGCCAAGTAACACTGAGAATCCAATGAATGGAAAGGAACAATGTAAAGTTGTCACACTTCAAAGTGGAAAGCAGTTTGAAGAAAGAAAGGCTGAAAATTTGGAAGCAGGAGAAGGATCATCATCAGGAGCTACAGCAACTAAAGAAAACTTGCAAAAAGATAAGCTGCTGGAAAATGAGGATGTATCTTCTGATTTGAGAGCAGAGGAAGATTCTGTGGAGAAACCTGCAGAGATGCCTGAAGGAAATATTCTTAAGGCTAAGAGGAAATCTGGATTGGAGGAATATGATTATGCACCACCAACACCATACCCAACCAGATTTCAGAAGCAAAAAGAAGAGGAACAATTCAAGAAATTTCTGGAAATGCTCAAACAAATTCACATCAACGTACCCTTGGTGGAGGCACTTGAGCAGATGCCAACTTATGTGAAGTTTTTGAAGGACATTTTGTCTAAGAAAAAAAGGTTGAAGGAATTTGAAACGGTGTCATTGTTTGAAGAAGTAGGTGGACCTTTGAGGACACAGATCCCAGCTAAGTTAAAGGACCCAGGGAGTTTCACTATCCCTTGTTCTATTGGAGGTCGAGATGTGGGTAGAGCTTTATGTGACTTAGGGGCAAGTGTAAATCTGATGCCACTGTCAATTTTTCAAAAATTGGGAATTGGAGGAGCTAGGCCTACCACCATTTCTCTTCAGTTAGCAGATAGATCCATTGTACATCCTGAAGGGAAGATTGAAGATGTACTTGTGAGGGTGGATAAGTTCATCTTCCCTGCAAATTTTATTATTCTGGACTATGAAGCAGATAGAGAAGTGCCAATTATCCTGGGGAGACCATTTCTTGCTACAGGAAGGACACTGATTGATGTAGAAAAAGGAGAGTTGATCATGAGAGTACAAGACGAACAAGCTACTTTTAACTTGTTTAATGCCATGAAGGTTCATGATGATCCTGAGGAATGTTTTTCTGTGGACATACTGGAGTCAGCAAACGAAGAATATTTCGAAGAAAATCATTTTGGGAAGGAAGATGATGTTGAGAAATTACCCAGTGAAGCTGCAGCATGGATAGAGCAAGGGCAAAAGTTTGGGGGAGTACGACAATCATTTGAACCGCTGGACTTGTTGTCTAGAGAAATAAAAGGGACCAAGTCTTCTATGGAGGAACCTCCAGAGTTGACCCTGAAACCTCTACCTGCTCACTTGAAATATGCTTACTTGGGTGAATCAGATACATTACATGTGATTATAGCAGCAAATTTGAAGGAAGAAAATGAGCAAAGTTTGCTGGAATTGTTGAAAAAGCACAAGCGAGCAATAGGATGGACTATATCTGACATCAAGGGGATAAGTCCTACAATCTGTATGCATAAAATTTTGATAGAAGAAGGAAGTAAGAATTCTATTCAGCCACAGAGAAGGTTAAATCCCAATATGAAGGAAGTAGTGAAGAAAGAAGTGATCAAATGGCTGGATGCAGGGATTATATTTCCCATTTCTGATAGTTCTTGGGTAAGCCCTGTGCAATGTGTTCCCGAGAAAGGTGGAGTCACAGTAATTCAGAATGAGAACAATGAAATGATCACTAGAAGGACAGTAACTGGATGGAGAATCTGCATTGACTATAGAAAGTTGAATGATGCAACAAAGAAGGATCACTTTCCTTTACCATTTTTAGATCAGATACTGGATAAGCTAGCTGGACAAGAGTTTTACTGCTTTTTGGATGGATATTTAGGTTATCATCAAATAGCAATAGCTCCAGAACATCAAGGGTTAACCACATTTACTTGTCCTTATGGAACATTTGCTTTTAGGAAGATGCCTTTTGGATTATGCAATGCTCCAGCAACATTTCAGCGTTGTATGATTGCTATTTTCTCAGAGATGATAGATAATGGATTGGAGATTTTTATGGATGACTTCTCAGTATTTGGGAAGGATTTTGAAGCATGTCTGGTGAATTTGGAAAAGGTTCTGCAATTATGTGAGAAATCACAATTGGTGTTGAATTGGGAAAAGTGTTGTTTTATGGTACAACAGGGAGTAGTCTTGGGACATAAGATATCAAAAGCTGGAATGGAAGTTGATCCAGCCAAAATAGAGGTGATAGAAAAGATGGCAGTACCAAGTTCAGTCAGAGCAGTTAGGAGTTTTCTGGGACATGCAGGATTTTACCGAAGATTTATAAGAGAGTTTTCAAAAATTGCAAAACCCCTATCTGAGTTGCTAGAGAAAGATAGGAAATTTGAGTTTTCTCCACAATGTATGGAAGCATTCTTGAAGCTGAAGTCTGCTCTGATTTCTGCACCAGTTATGCAACCACCAGACTGGAATTCCCCATTTGAACTTATGTGTGATGCCAACAATTTTGCTCTAGGAGTAGCTTTGGGGCAGAGAAAGGAGAAGATATTCAGGGTGATTTACTATGCAAGTCGATCTATTGATGGAGCTCAGAGAAATTATACGACCACAGAGAAAGAGTTGTTGGCTGTGGTGTTTGCCTTTGACAAATTCAGATCATATCTGGTGGGGTCCAAAGTAATTGTGTGCACAGACCATTCAGCAATCAAGTATCTAATGGCCAAGAAGGATGCTAAGCCGAGGTTAATCAGGTGGATATTATTATTACAAGAGTTTGATATTGAGATCAGAGACAAGAAAGGGACTGAAAATCAAGTAGCAGACCACCTTTCCAGACTGGAAAACTTAAATGGAGAAGAAGAGATTGAGCAAGTAAATGATAAATTTCCAGATGAGCAGCTGATGAGATGTGAAGAGGAAGCCCCATGGTATGCTGATATAGCTAACTATTTGGCTACTCGGAGGAAACCTTATGGAGTCAAGGGGCAGAAGTTGAAGAGATTTCTCCATGATGCAAAGTATTATTATTGGGATGATCCAATGCTGTACAGACAAGGATCAGATCAAGTCTTTAGGAGATGTGTACCAGAGAAAGATATGCAAGCAATTTTGGCAGACTGCCATGCTGCAGCATATGGAGGGCATTATGGTGGACAGAGAACAGCTGCAAAAGTTCTTCAGTCAGGTTTCTTTTGGCCCACTATTTTTAAAGATTCATTCTCGTTTGTGAAGAATTGTGATAGATGTCAGAGGGTTGGAAACTTGCCTGCTAGAAATGCAATGCCACTGAACAACATAATCGAGGTAGAACTGTTTGATGTATGGGGAATGGATTTTATGGGCCCATTTCCAATGTCTTTTGGGAATGAATATATTTTATTAGTAGTAGATTATGTGTCTAGATGGGTTGAAGCATGTGCTTGTGCCCGCAATGATTCAACTACAGTAATGAAGTTCCTCCACAGAAACATTTTTACCAGATTTGGCACACCAAGAGCTTTAATCAGTGATGAAGGCACTCACTTCATCAATAAAAGTTTGTCTGCAATGTTGGCTAAGTATAATGTTACCCACAGAGGTTCCATAGCTTATCATCCACAAACTAATGGGCTAGCAGAGCTTTCCAACCAGGAAGTAAAGAGTGTCCTTGAGAAGGTGGTGAATGTGACCAGGAAAGATTGGTCTAAGCACCTAGATGATTCACTTTGGGCCTACAGGACTGCTTATAAAACTCCTTTGGGAATGTCACCTTACAGGTTGGTTTTTGGGAAAGCTTGCCACTTACCTTTGGAGTTGGAACATAAAGCGTATTGGGCAACAAGGAAGTTGAACTTAGATCCGAAGTGCAGTGGTGCAAGGAGGATGTTGCAGTTGAATGAGCTTGATGAACTGAGGCTGCAGTCATATGAAAATGCTAAGTTGTACAAAGAGAAGGTCAAGAAATGGCATGACAGCAGGATTTCTGAGAGGAAATTTGAAGAAGGACAGAGAGTTTTATTGTTCAACTCCAGGCTGAAATTATTCCCAGGGAAGCTGAAATCTCGGTGGTCAGGACCCTTTGTAGTGGTCAAAGCGTATCCACATGGAGCAGTGGATTTGAAGAATGAGGACACTGGAGAAACATTCAAAGTAAATGGAGCTAGGGTGAAACATTATCATGGAGGAAGCATAGACAGGGAAAAGGTGTCCATTTCCATTGAAGAGCCTTAAGCATCGGAGCCCCTGAACCATTGGAAAGAATTTCATCAAAATAGCATAAAAATTGGTTCAGGGAGTAATATCTTTAATTTATTGCATTTTATTAATTCGGCTTTTTATTAGTTTAATAGTATTTGTCTTTGTTTGCTACAGCATGTAAATAGCATGATTTCTGTATAATAGGTAGTTAACTTTTATGCATTAGAGTAGTATATAGTAAAATCATATAGGTTAAAGTTTATTTTTAAATTTATTGTATTAGATTAAGGAAAATTAAAATTAAAAAAAAATGGTTTTATGCGCTGATTTTGAATTAATGTTTGCAGAGAGGGACACATGGAAGGCAAATAACCGCTGAGGAACTGTCGCTGCTGATGTCATCGGAGGCAGAATCACTTTTTTTTTTTTTGGCAGGTTTATTTGTGGTGGTTAAATTTTGAATTTTATAATGTGTCGTTTCACAAGAAGTCGAAGGGTTTCCTAGTTTTATATATATATTTTCTGCATTTGAGAATTCTGAAAAAGAAAACTTCACCACTTTGGGTAATTGGAAGAAGAAAGCGACAAACTGAACGAGAAAAGCCGAGGGTCTGTGAGGTTAAAGAGTCAATGTAAGTACTCTGTCTCTTTTATTTCATTTGTTGATTTTGCAAACTGCGATTAGTGAGAGAACATGGAGAAACATGCAGCCAACGGTAATTTTCAAGTTTGAACTTTCTGAAAATTGTTTGGGAATTTTGGTTTTTCTGTAAATTCTGGTATGAAACTTCTTGTGAATTCCATGTTTGAAGTTTGAGGACACTACATTGTGATGGGTAGTCGATTTTTAGGGCTAAAATGTGGTATGTTTTACGCATGCGAGACAAAAAGGGGTAGGATATTTCTTTCCTAGGGTTGCTTGAAAAATTTGAATTCGAGTAAAGGAAAATTGCCTAGACCTCCCATGTTTTTTCTTGAGTCTGTAAACCAAACTTTCTGAATTATTTACTGGAGCATAAAGTTTGGGGGAGGGTATTTTCCTTGCTTGGATGAACTGTTGAGAGATAGGTTGTTTTCGTTGGAATTTGGGAAATTTATATGTGCATTGTGTTTGAAAAGATATCTAGTGCTTATTTTCTGATTTGGGTTGAGTACAGAAATATCCGGGATGAAAACTAAACAACCCGCGAAAAGAAAGCCTGGTTCAGTAGCAGAAAGTCCAACCCCTAGTCCTGAAAAGAAAGGGAGAGCACAGGAAAAGCCAGTGCAAAGGTCCAGCCAAACTGCAGTTGCAACTATGGCGAGAAGGAATGTAAAACTTCCTAAGACAAGTGCAGACAACCCTGTGGAGGTGCATGATGAGGATATACCTGTTGCAAAGAAGGAAACACAATCTGAGAAAGCAAAAAGGGAGAGAGAAGGTCTGAAGAAACTGGTTCATGCTGCTGAACAATTGCGACTGATTGAAGTAGAAAGGGAAAAATCAGCAGGAAGTAAGAAGGCTACCCCATCTACCTCAAGCACGAAGAAGAAGGAGTCAAGTGCAGCCCAGAAAGAGCAAAAGAAGCCAACTTCAAAAGTTCAACCCAAGAAAGCAGTTACCCCAGCAAGAGAATCGAGACAAAAGAAGGTCGAGGATAAGAAGCAATCCGAGGAGGAAATCTCTGAAAATGAAGGAAGTGAAGATACAGAATAAGAGGAAGAAGCGAGTCAAGAGAGTGAGGAAGCTAATGCAGAATCTGAGGATGAACAGAACTCAGAAGAAAGTGATGCTGCTGCATCAGAAGAGCAAGTGTCAGGTGAACAAGAATCAGAAGAAGAGTTGGAAAAGTCAGAAGCTGAAGAAGAGGAATCTGGTGAAGAAGAGGACAAATCAGAGGAAGAAGAGGAGGAACCACCAAAGAAAGTTAACAAGAGAAAGAGGGAAGAAGAAGTTCCAACAAGCAAGCAAGAGCCTATCCCAAGAAATCCTAAGACAGGAAGGAGGACTAAAGTGGTGGCAGTGAAAGAAGGAGAGACATCTGCAAGTCTCAGAAAAAGAAGCAGGTGAGTAAAAAGGAGCAAATCAAGAAAGGGAAAACAAAGGTGGATGAAGGAAAGGTTTTGACTCCAGATGAAATTGACAATCTTCCAAAGTTCTCATCCAAGTTGCACAAGGAAAGGATGAAGTTTGTCATGGAAAGGCAGCTGTTAATCGAAAGAGGATTGAAGAACTTGAAAGTTTTACCTGCGGATTTGATGAAGCAGATTGAGCAGCAGGGGTGGGAAAATTTTGTGGTACCACCGCCTTTTCCTATCATCGCATTGGTCAAAGAGTTCTATGCAAACTGTGAGCAACCATCTACTGAGAGGCTTGAAATTGTTGCTATTGTCCGAGGAAAAGAAGTACGGTTAAATGTTGAAGCTATTCATGAGGTATTCGGAACTCATGCTCCAGAACCCGATGAGTTCATGGAGATCTGTCTTGCACCCACAAAGAAGCAGTTAGGCGATGCCTTGAAGGTGGTAAGACTCCCAGGAGCACATTGGAACGATGAGGCGAAAGATAACAAATACGTGCTTTCCAAGTTCCTGCATTCGGAGGCAAATTTGTGGCTGCAGCTTTTGAAGAACAGGATCAGTCCGACTACCCATAACACCAACATTGGTCAGGACCGCATCCTGATGATTGCTGCCATTCTGAAGGGTGAACCGATCAACTACGCACCATTTTTGGTTGATGTTGTTGGTTACTCTGCCTCAAAGGAACGAGGACCACTTTTTTGTCCTTCCTTGATTTCTGAACTGTGCAAGAAAGCTGGAGTTCCCTTTCACGATGAAGAGCCGCGCAAGACTATGAGAACTCACTTCAATGTTGGGTATCTGCGCCAAAGACATGAGAACTCCCAGAAAAGAGAAGGAGTGGAATCCTCTTCAGCTGACCAGACTTCTGTGCAGGTTTTGCAGGGTAAATTGGATGACATATCTGAGCAAAGCACCCAAATCCTGAAGGAATTTGAGGACCTTCGCACTATGATGATGGAGATGCAGTTTCAGACTGAAGAGTTGGTGAAGAAGGTGGAAGGCAAGAAAGCTGAGAAAGGAATGTCTGTTGTGGGAAAGAAAAACAAGCCTACTTGAGGCTGTGGTCAACTCTAAACTCTACCCTTTTGAACAAAAACTCCGTTTTAAATTGGTGTTTGTGTGGATGTGTTGGGTGATTGTTTGAACCCGTTGTTTTTTTTAGTTTATTTGGTTTAAGTTGATGTCTTTATTTTGAATGGATGTTTAGTTTGTCTAGTTGATGGTTTAAGTGAATGTTATGAAGTATTGGTAGTATGTCTATTATCTTGTCTTGAGCTTAATGATGCGGGTGCGTGAGTAATCTCTTTCTCTCAAAATTTCATGAATGATGATTGAGTGATCGAGAGTCAGCCCCCAAGATTTTCAAGTTTAATCTTAGGATGATAGACTAGCTTGAAGAACAAAGTTTGTGGTTATTTGGTTTTTGAAAACCTGATATGCTACGTGTTTTAGTTTAAATGGTACTTTAGTTGTGCTGAGAAAAGAACATGTGAGATGCCACCTACCTGAAAATGTTAGGCCATTTGAGACGAAATTTGAATGAATATTACATGAAGAAAT
Organism: Plectranthus barbatus; assembly: GCA_026898455.1. NCBI lineage: Eukaryota > Viridiplantae > Streptophyta > Magnoliopsida > Lamiales > Lamiaceae > Plectranthus > Plectranthus barbatus. The sequence continues at coordinate 12,767 of JAPKLW010002685.1, read as the reverse complement.
GATTTAGGCAGTCTCTTCATCTTTGTGCTTGCAGAAGTTCTTTTCGTTTCATATTAATTACCTTTGCACCTTAATTTGAGCCTCGAGCCTTTTCATTGATTTTGACAATAAAAGATGTGAGCTATTTTCCCATACACTCAACCTGACTTGAGAGGTAAGTTTGTTTAGGTTCTCTCACTTAGTGTTTAGGAGCATGATAAAAGATAGAATTTTGATAAATTAACTAGGTAGAAGCCTGAGAGCTCTTGTGAATAAAACATGCTGCAGCCTGTAAGTAGCATGTGTATCTAAAAAAAAAAAAAAGAGGAGAAAAATTAGATGGAAAGAATAACCATCTAGAAAAAAATTATGAGTCTGAAGATAGTCGTTGCTCTTTCCCTTGTAAATACAAGAATACGCCTTCAGTGGAAGACCTATAGCATACCTTTCAAGTCTATTTGTCACTTTTTCCAGAATGTTCCTACCTTAGCCACAGCCTTACATTAGAAGCTCAAAAAGACCTTTTGATCTTGATGTGATATAATTTCTATTAGTGGAGAATGTGCTAAAGTTTGAAGGTAGTCAAAAACAGTGGCATCAATGATCATGAGAGCTGAAATGGAAGTTAAGTTTAAACTTGTAGCACTTGTTAGCTATCTTGCTGAAAAGTTTTGCAGCTTTGATTGTCAGGCTAGTTTAAATTGCTTTGATTAAACTTATTAAATTGTGGTGGCTGAAGCTTGATTACTTAGGAGTTATGAATGAAATCTGCTCGCGAGGTTTGAGAACATCAACCTAAGCCTTCATACACCGGGGGCTACCCCTGAGTGAAGCAAATCTTGAATTGCTAGGGCACTCGGGGGTTTTGAAACATTGCGACATGTGCCTAGCCTCGTGTGGCAACATCATGAGGGTTATCTTTCTATAGATTCGACCTCAAACCACACGACCACTCGAGATGATATTGGAACAGTGAAATTCACTCCCTACTGGATCCACATAATTCAGATCTATCCAATTCTGTCATACCTGTCCACGTGCAGTACGAAGTCGGCTTTCATGCCGAAAGATTCAGGGTCGCTACCTGCAATCTTTTTGGGATCACTCCTACAAAAAAATTGCTTGGATCCCCACCTCGTCAAGTATGTCTGTTACTTCGAGGCATTTCCATCGACTGATGCGAGAAAGGGTGGCAATCGTGCTTTTCTCTTTCACATCGAAGAGTCGGTTGGAGATTCCACGCTGGCTCTCGGGGAGATACGACGGAGGAGTGATACAAAATCCCAATATTGCCTCCTCAAACTCGTGTTTTGGTTTGATTACGGGAAAACATGCTATCCCTAGCATCAACCAATAAAATACTCAACTTTATCAAAACGATTCTGATTTCGATAAAGTTGGGGGCTATTGTTGTGCCTCAAAATGATCTCACTCATTTTGGGTTCATTTACAAATGAATGTGACCTAAACAGCAAAGTCAAGTCCAACGGTCTGATCACTATCAACCCGGACATGCAATCGAGCCGCTCAAGAAGCTGATTGAGTCACTCCATAATCAAAGTAGTCGAACCGTTCTAGCAAACAGGTGTTCGGAGCGTGCGACAACTGGATAAAGGCAAAGGAGATGTGACAAATCTTGTTTCCTACTTAGGTGGGATTTGACCGCATTTACTCTAGATTTAAATAGGAAATAACTTATTCATAGTATGAAAAGATTTAGATATATCTTACCACATCCAAATCTGTTTTTGTTATAAATCTAGGGTTTCTCCCCTATAAATATTTGTATTATTATTATAAAATAATCGATCTTTTTCTCTCTAACATTCAATAATTAAATTCCACTACGTACTATTCTTTGTTTTGAGTATTTTTTTTTATTTATCTTTTATTTTCTCTCAAAATTCATCCATCAACAATGTTGATAAAAAAAATAATTAATCAGGCTAATGAGACAATCTTTTAGCTTTCAAACTCAGCCTTATCATAACTCTAGCTAACCAATCCCAGATTATTGAGACGAAATGTTTTTGAAACAAAATATATTAATCCCATATTATTGAGACGAAATGTTTTTGAAACAAAATATATGTGGGAATACATAAAAGTAGCCACTTTGAATAAGTTGTTATGTTATATAGCCACAAGGATAAAAATATAAGTTTTATAGCCACTTTGTACTTTTGTCTTTTTCTCTCTTCCATTTTCGGCTACAAGACAAAATCAACTTTATTAAAGTTATTTCTATATTCAGAAATATTTATTTTATCATTTATTTCCAACAATCAAAGTTGTTGGAAATTTATTAAAACCTTTTACAAACAAATTGCTTTCATTGTACGAGGAAGCATTCAAAAAAATATTTTGAAGATAGTTGAGAGAGTTTTGAGAGCCAAAAATCGAAGGTATGTTGATTTCAACCGTTTTTCCACATTTTTCATTCGTTTATGCATTATATTGATGATGTGTTTAGAAACGACTTGTATATCTTAGTTTTTTTAGAAAATATAGTGATTTTAGGACTATTCTTCGTAAAAAATACACAGAGAACTTAGGGAAAAACCCATGGAAATCGAGATCTCGTGACAAAGTCGAGATCTCGAGATGATGTCGAGATCTCAATTAATTTTAATTTAATTCTGAGTCTCGATATTAATATCGAGATCTCGAATTGTCTGCTGGATCATGCTCTTGATTTTTTTAATATTTTCATTTCATTTATCGCAGATGTCGTATCAACATTTCATCATACGTCATGGTGGTGCATGGTACAGATCCGAGTATATGGGCGGAGACGAGCAATTGATATGTTTGAGGCGTGAACGAATCTCCTACAATGCCATTTTGTCCGAGATTCACAAGATCATGCACTGTGATCTCCTCACTACTAGCTACTGCTTGTTTTACATGAGCAGTATATCTGGGGGCTCGAGGCATGTGAAGGCTGGGCTGAAGACCGATGAAGATATTATGTGGATGCTATATGAAAATAGCATTGATCCAATTATATATGTGGTCACCAAATTGAAGCAAAATCAGTCTGGATTTCAGGCACCTCAGTCATAGTCACAGCGATCAACACGAATGGGTGGTCCTAACATCTCATTAGCTGATGATTTCGTAGATGAGTATGAGGCGGAATCTACAGATGATGATGATGATTATTGTGATGATGATGAGGAGGAGGAGGAGAGGGACGAGGAGGAGGGCCGGAGTCGGTTGTTTGATTCCTTGGTCAGTGATTTTTCTAGATGAATTCTAGCTCCTGGGTGAATGGATCAGTACGGACTATCTAACAATAACTTGAGTCAATCCATGGTTGTAGCTCGACATGATCCATAAGTAAGGAGTTGGGTGCTTCCTTTAATAGAGGTTGATGCTTCTGAGCGTTTGGAGTGGATTATTCCCGCAGATTGGGCCCCGACTGAGCTATGCATTGGAGCGACATTTAGTAGCAAGGATGAACTTGACCTTGCTGTAGGACTGCATCACTTGCAACACCGGTTGGAATAATCCACGGAGAGGTCCAACACTACTCGGCTCAACTTCAGATGCAAGCATGGGAATGGTTGTCCTTTTATGCTACGTGCAAGGCAATCTGGAACTGTTTGTAGAGTATTCAAGTGTGATCTGATGCAAAGCTGCCAGACGGATATTGATCGTGTTGCTCCCCGTAGAGTGCCCTCAAGAGTGTTGGGTAAGTATTTCTCTAGTAAGTTGGCGGAAGAGGGCGCTATTCAAAAGCCGAAGGAGATGATGTCTGAATTGTTGATTTAATTCGACATCAAGATTGATTACAGTTTTGCCCTGCGGGCAAGAAACATAGCCATTTCAATGGTATTCGGCGAGTGGGAGAAGTCTTATGCGATGCTGTCGGGCTACTTACACATGCTTCAGTCTCGTAACTCAGGCACGATGTATGATATATCTACTTCTTCGGAGAGTTTGCTCAAGCACATGTTTCTGGCGCTTGCTCCATGCATCGATGCATTTCACAGCTTCATGCGCCCAGTGTTCGTTGTAGATGGCACACATCTGAAGGCAAGAATAAAGGAATGTTGTTTGTTGCGGTGGCGAAAGACGGTAATGAACAGTTATTTCCCCTTGCTATCGGGATCGGACCCATAGAGGATGATGAGTCGTGGATGTGGTTCATGCATCGCTTACATGTTTGCTTTGGAGATCGCGAAGGACTCATCATTGTCAGTGATCAGCACAAGAGCATAAAAAATGCAGTGGAGTTAGCATTTCCGAATGCTGCACATGCTATTTGCTACTACCACTTAGCAAATAACATGTCGAGGTACGGTCCTCAAGTTGGTGCTATTTTACGAGATGCAGCCTACTGTTATAGGCATGATGCATTTCAAAAACACATGTCTACTTTGGAGATTCTGAGCAAAGATGGAGCTTACAAGAGGCTTCTAAATATAGGAGTTCACCGTTGGTCGAGATCTCAGTGCCCTGGTACCCGATTCAGCTTCATGACATCCAACGCAGCCGAATCCCTCAACTCTTGTTTGTTATGGGCAAGGCGATTGCCCATATGTGCCCTTCTTGAGACTTACAGAGCTATGGTTGAGAGATGGTTTCACGAGCGACGAGCGGCTGCACGGTCTAGAGATCATGCTCTGACACACATAGCTATGACGAAGTTAACAGAGTCAGCCGAATATGGGCGACATCTTGTAGTCAGAGGAACCACCACGGCACAAGGTGGAAGGGCAACAGAGGAGCTACAATGTCGACTTAGAGCACAGAACATGTGAGTGTCGTCAGTTTGATCTCGATCTGATTCCATGTTGTCATGCGGCTGGCGCCCTCAGGTAATATGTTAATTCGTACATTCATTATTGCACATATCTTGTAGTTAATAGCTTAAACATTATTATAACATGTGTGTCTTATTTTTTGATTGTCAGATATACTTCGCAGCCGATATCAGAGTACGTGTCACACTACTACAAACAATTCACTCTGTTACAGACATATTATCACACCATTATGTCTGTGCCGCATTGATCACTGCTTTTTCTAACAGATTAATTATAATAACAGTGGCAAATAAATTTGTAAACCCTAAGGTTATCGAATCCAGGGGAATTGTGTGGGGAAAAGAATCCTATGTACTAACTATGGTTCTAAAATCTATTGTTTGAGTGAATCGAAAACAGGATTTGGTTTTATAAAAGTAAAGAGAACAATACAGAAAATTAAAGAGGTTTTGAAAGCAAATTTAAAGGAACACAGATTCTAGAGAAGAATTCTTATTATGGATAACATGTAGGAATCAATTAATTTAACAGGTGGAATACTGCAATAATGCTATATTTCCTTGTTTTGCAAATATAACCTAGATTACTAATCAGTGACTATCTCCGCTCGGTCTCAAGTACACTAAATTAGTCAATCTGATAAGCAAATCAGTTCAATTCCTACAGTCGAGTACATCTTTTTGGATAGTGTAGAGTGTATCATGCATTCTTAATCTCATTATCAATATTCACCTCTCGGTCCTTCTATCAATAGCTAGACATCTAAATTAATCGTCACCTCTCGGTCCTTGAATTAAATTATAATTATAAAATAAACACAAGAATCATGAACATAATTAATTAATCCTAACATGCATCCATAATAATATCAAACCCTAGAACCCGCTAGGGTTTCTAGCCACTCATCGCAGATAGAAATCCAAAAGAAAACATATTAAATTGCATAAAAGTAAGGAACTTACAAGAAAAATAAAGGGTTTCATATTTCCCAAGTCTTTAAACTCTAAAAACTGAAAAATATGATAATTGATATGATAGCTACCCTGAAAAGTCTAATTCACTAAGTATTTATAGGGGTGGATGTGTATCCTATCAAATCTAGGGCTAAAGATATGAATAAATCCAATTTTAATCAAATTCCCGTGCCAGCAGACCCGCGTCGATCGATGTGGATTGGCGTCGATCAATGTGGCTCTCTCTTCGGCGTCGACCAATGTGGATTCACGTTGATCGATGTGGTCTCTCGCCCCTTCTGCGCGGTCTCACGGTTTTGGCCATAACTTCCTCTCCCAAACTCCGATGGACCCGATTCCAGTTGTGTTGGAGAGCTAACTCAAAGCTTCATCCATTGCCATGCGCCAATAGCTCGAATTCCTCTTGTGGAAGAACTCTTCACTGCTACTCTTACACGTCACTGCTTTCGGAATGGTTTTCAAGTGAATTTAGGCCTAAAACCTGCGAAAACACCAAGACGCGCCTAATACCACCTAATATAGACTCATGCATAGAATATACATATAAACTCAATAAAACTACATAAAATAGTAGAAAATAATATTGATAAGCGAGTAAAATAATGAGCTTATCAACCCCCC